>JACGAQ010000543.1:0-118834 GCA_014119065.1 Orius insidiosus | reverse complement strand
AGGAAACGTCAGGTCACAGCAAACAAAGCTACTTGGGTAGTTGAAGCATAATCTAAGATGTCATTGCTAGTGGGAGTGCCAGGTTACAGCAAGCTAAAGCTGCTTGAACAGTGGAAGCACAAAGAGGTCATTTCTGGTGGGAACGTCACGTTACAGCAAGCAAAAACTACTTGGGTAGTTGAAGCATAATCTAAGATGTCATAGCAAGAGGAAACGCCAGGTCACAGCAAATAAAACCTGCTTTAGCATGGCATAATATAAGATATTATGCATGGTAGTGCCAGGTCACAGCAAGCAAAAGCTGCTTGAACAGTGGAAGCGCAACCATTGAGGTTGTGAGAGGTCATTGCTGGTGGGAACATCAATGTTTCTTCCAACCCATTCATGAAATACTTTAAGCAATCATACCTTTCCCAACATTTAAATCGAACGCTTTCAACGTTTGTCCAATCCACCACTGAAGCAATGATGGGCATCCTAAAAGACAAACTGATTATAAGTAGACCATTCGAAGCTGGATAGTTACCTGGAAGCTCACGTCCAAAACTGGATACCGTCCATGGGTATTTTGGATCGTGCATTGTTAGAATGAATATCGTAAAGAGAAACCGAACCATCCCACGAAGAGATAAGGACATGCTGCGAAGAAGTAGGGCCGAACTTAACCGCTGATATCGTTTCCTGGATGAATAGTTAACCGAAATTCCCCGCGTGAAATTCTCCGGCAGGCATCCTACAAAAATACGTATAGACATCATCAACATAACAGAAATGATTCAGGCAGAATCCGTAACTTCTTTAGAAAAAAAATTTAAAGTAGTTATAGAAATGCAAAGCGCACTAAATATACTTGCATGAAATTTTAAAATAATCCCAACAAAAGCGAGTGTTATAAAATAATGAACCAACGACAACAGTCAACAACTGCCGGTAAAAACGGTAAACGACAAAAGAAACGGTTACATTATCAGCTGAACTGCTGAAGCCCGACGCCCATCAGTGTTGGCAGATCCTCCCTAACCCTAAATTTACCAACTCCGAGCGCGTTTTAAGATATTTTACATTTAAAGTAGAAATAAAACTACATGAATGAAATAAGAGAACTAATTTGTGGTGCAGATTCTCACAGGAATTTTATTAATGAATGGAAGATACGGAGGGGCGCAGGTTGTCATCGTGAGCTTTTTGAAATTTTAGCCAAAAATTTGGTCAATTTGGTATGAATCAGATGTTCAGCGGATCAAAAGCACTACCGCCAGGTTTTCCGGAAAACTTGGCATTTCTGTGCATTTGAAAATTTGAAAGGTGAAAAAAAAACCAAAAAAGCACCCATTTTTAGGTATTAATAATAAAATTGACAAATTTTTGTTTAGGTAGGAACCATCGTTTTAACCAAAGGGCTAATTTCAAAAAACTGACCGTGGTGGGTATCACAATGATACTTCTTTCTGGAGAAGCAGCTAGGCGCGAAGTGTTTGAAATGGATGGAGGGGAAAACGTGCTTACGCCTTTAACCAAAACTACTGATAAACTGATAAGAGTTGATGAGATCATATTTTTAGGTAGACCTTAAATCCAACTGCTTCAGATATGTCAAACATCAAACAACATAAAATAAGTGAATCGTAATTTTTAAAAATCGACTCCATCATGTGGCCGTTTTTCGGGCGTGATAATTCCAATCAATTTCCCTACGAGATAAAAGAAAGATACTGCGAATCATACGAAGATTCTTGCTTCAGTATTCATAAGGGAATATCAAAGGTAAAAATACAAGAAACTTAGCTTATGTGGCAATGTTTTAAGTACTGATGTGGTGAATGGACTTATGAACTTTGCTCCCAAGCATTCTGAAGTCATTCATCAATATTGTGCCTTTGAATTTCGTTAAAATGTTCTTTTTTTTCCCCCAGAGTACCAAAGAAAATGCGACGATCTTCGTCTTTGATAAGAAATTGGGCAGTAATGAGCAATATGAATACACAAAAGCTTGCATCAAACGCCTTAAGACTCTAAGGCACCCAAGCATTTTAACATTTTTGAACAGCCACGAGGTAATTTTTGTACATCGATTAGTATTAGTTTTACTTTTCACATTTTAGACGGACTCAAGTGTTTATTTTGCTACTGAATATGTGGAACCGCTGTCAGAGTACATTGAGAGGATACAAGATCTGCCAAAAAAAGATTATTATTTATCATGGGGAATATATAGTGGTAAGTTTACTGATTGGGGAAAAAAAAGATTGATTTTTAAACCTTGATATTTCAGAAAGCTGTAAGTTTTCTCAATGATGCTAAACTGCGACACAATAACATTTCCATGGGCGCTGTTTTTGTAAACGGAGCCGGCGAATGGAAACTTGGCGACGTCGGCTACGTCTCTGAAAGCGGAAATGTTTTTCCCAGCAAAATAATCAAAGATTTACTCAAGTATGACCCTCCGGAAATAAAAGCGAATCAAAGCCCTGAAGAAAGCCTTCACTGGTGAGAGTTTTCTGAGTTTAATAATTAATTTTAATGTTTAATTATTTTTTTTTTTAGGAGCATCGATAGCTGGGGTTTAGGTATACTTATTTGGGAGGTGTATAATGGAAAATTAGTCCAAAATAATGCGCTAAAAAATACCAACAAGGTTTGTTTTTTAAACATTCTATCAGCATTCATAACGTGACCAGTTGTCCAAAATTCCAACTATGAAGGGGTTTTCTTGGGCTAAGTCTGCGAAGAAAGTTTCAGAAACTGTGTTTAGACCAGAAAATTGAGGAAAAGTATGTTTTTACACCAAAAAGAGGAGGAAAACACTGGACCACTTAAGCAAAAACCACTACGGTTATAGGGAACCGTGGCCTAGCAATATTTACTTTTTAGAGGATGGATTTCCCAAGTATCCGAAAGCAGGACTTTTCCCTCAAAGCGGGACATCTGTTCTTCCCCTGCAGATTTTTGGGCAATGGGATACAACCCTTCATAGTGGGATGGATGGTCACCGTATTCAGCTGTCAATATTTATAAAAAATGTTCTTTCTTTAGATACCATCCAATCTTCGTTCTTTGTACAGTGAACTTATCGCTTCTTCTCCACATAAACGAATCAGCGCTTCTAAAATTCTCGAAAGGTATTTTTTCCAATCACCTTTATCCAATGATTGAATCTTAAACTTTCCAGAAGTCAAAGATACGGTTCATTTTTCAAAAATGAAGTCGTCGACGCCATGTTATTTTTAGATGAGATCCATATAAAATCAAAAGATGAAAGTAAAGATTTCTTTTCCAACATAATGCCCCTTTTAGAAATAATTCCGTCATGTACCGCAACTGACAAATTACTTCCGCAAATGGTTCGAGCATTCGAGTATGGATGCGAAGGCTCCTGTTTGATTCAGCCTATGATGGAAGTATGTATCAAACATAAAATTTTAACAAAATTTTTTATTTCTCTTTTTTTAGATTTCTAAATCACTTCAAAAACACCAGTATCAGCAACTAGTTGTACCCTTCTTACTGAAATTGTTCGCCTCAACAGATAGAGCGACTAGAAGTCTTTTACTTCAAAATATTGAACACATCGTTGGTAAATAAATCCCCCACCTTCCAATAAGAAAAGTTACGTTGCTGGAGCTTTCATCTGTTAATTTTTAGCTCATTTGTTCCTTTACTGTAGTACTTCGAAAATGTATCTCTGCGATTTACCAAAACCGTGCAAAATTTCTTCTGGAAATTAACTACGATCTTGGATTTTGGCAAATCCCAAAGAAGCTTTTAAAAAAATAACCCAGGAACCAAAAATAGATGAAAGCGAGTACTTTGCTTCTATGGTGTTAATCCTTCCGGACCAAAAAGAGAAACAATTTGTGATGTTTTTTTTTAAATTAATTATTTATTATTTTATAGATGCGTTACCGGAAAACATCAATGATAATTTATTTCCATTGTTGACAAATGGATTTATGGACACCAACCCTAGAATCCGGGAAGAAACTATCAAAGTAGATTTCGATTTTTAAAATTATGTATTCACATTATTTTGTAGGCTGTTGTCCATTTGGCCCCAAAACTTAATAGTAAAAATCTCAATGAAGAAGTTCTCAGGCACTTTGCGAGGTTACAAGCGAAAGATGAACAAGTAAAGTTTAGAATATTTATTGAAAAAATTTTAGTTATGATATTCTAGGGTGGAATTCGAACAAACACAACAGTATGCCTAGGAAAAATAGCGTATTGTCTCTCTCCTCAAAATCGTAAAGCTATTCTTTTATCCGCATTTTTGAGAGCTCTAAATGATCCGTTTCCTCCAGTCAGAAATGCAGGTATTGTCTTCTTATTAACTATGTTTAAAAATTACAATTTTTGTTTAAGGTGTTCTTGCTTTTGCTGTCTCACAGCAGTATTTCGGGATAGAAGACGTTGGAAAAAAATTCTGCCTGCTTTATGTCAATTGACTGTCGATTCAGATAAGAGTGTACGAGACAATACTTTTAGGACGGTCAAAGGTTTTATTGGAAAATTAGAATCTGTTTCTGAAAACCCATCATTGCAGCAAGAAATGGGTAAGGAAGTATAAGGAGGGGAAAGTTGTTATTGATTTGTTTATTTTTTTTCAATAAATTTTCCGTGTTTTTTTTCAAACGATTTTCTAAGTTTTTTTTTTCAAACGATTTTCTAAGTTTTTTTTTATCAAAAATTTTTCAAGTTTTTTTTCGAAAAATTTTTTAAGTTTCTTTTTTTTCAAAAATTTTTCCAAGTGTCAAGGTAGAATAATGGGCTCTTTGGCCTACGGATGTTCTCGTAATGGGTAGAAGTATGAAATTTCTCCCTACTAAAAAAAATAATAATTAAAAAGTGGCAATTTTTTTAGATCAAAAATTCTTAAAAAATGTAAGGAGTAATTGATGAAAATTTGGTGAAAATCGGACCAACGGTTCGGCCGCAGCGAATTTTTTAAAATTTCAAACAGACATATCTCCGCCATTTTTCGAAATTCAAAAATCCCCCTCGTTACATTCTTCTTCACCGGCTAAAGAAATTTGTGTGCAAATTTGGTGAAAATCGGATGAAAACTATGGCCGTAAAGTGTACCGGAAAAAAATGCTACGGACGGCCGGCACCACGGCTCACTCAGTTTTCCTCGGCGGGAAGACCCTTTTCCCACGCAATAACATTTGAGCAATTTAAAATCTTAAAAGATAATTTAACGAAACTGTCCATATCGTGCAATTATTTCAGAATTCGAGGACACCAAAAATTAAGGCTAAACGCAAAAAAAAACCCATTGAATATTTTAATTTTAAAAAGTCGGATAATTTCCTAAGAAGTTCACTAATCCCATGCTAATTTCCGACTACTAAAACATAATTAACTTTTAATCGAGAAATTATTTTTGAAAATTTCTAACTGTTTTTTAAAGGA
Organism: Orius insidiosus; assembly: GCA_014119065.1. Classification (NCBI taxonomy): domain Eukaryota; kingdom Metazoa; phylum Arthropoda; class Insecta; order Hemiptera; family Anthocoridae; genus Orius; species Orius insidiosus. The sequence continues at coordinate 113,425 of JACGAQ010000543.1, read as the reverse complement.
GAAAAGAACGCATTGCAGAGTTAAATGAACCGGAACATGTCTGGACAAGTTGAAGATTTGTCAAAACAAGCAAAAACTTTCACTTTACAGAACCTATAAAAATTTTTTCTCACACCAACACATGAAATCGAAAAATTGTAGAACATAAAAACTGCCGTTTTAGGAGTTTAAAGAATTTACGCAAGCTTCCTATTTTCAATTGCACGACAAACCACAAAGTAGTCAAAAGTTTTAAGAAAAACAAGTCACGTATACACGAAAAATTCAATGAATTCAAGGATATTGGCTTAATTTAGAAGAAAGAAAAAACATTCCATGATTGGCAATTATAGGATAGCTAATTTTTTTCCTGTTTTTTTTTTTTTTTTTTTTTTTTTTTTACTTTTGTAAGATGCTTTGGATTTAAAATAAGTACATAAAAAAGAATTAATTTAAAAATCGCGTGAGAATCAAACGATCATTCTTTATTAAATGCCCGCATAAACGACATTTTATAAATTAGACACGTTCCTTTAATTGTTTTCATTGGAAATTTCTTCTTAAATTAATTCGACTTATATAGAAAAACATCAAGGGTAAAAAACCTGTTGAAGGGCCTTCAATGAGAGGGACTGAATGAAAAGGGTCGAAGGGCTAGAACTAAGTAGCGATTCGATCATTCTTAAAAACTGCGGTCGAGCAACAGGTGGATTTTAACCCCGACCTAGTTCCGGGACACGCTGCTTCACCCGACACGACTTTCATTGAAAAGAGCCCCCTCTGATTGAATGGGATGATCCGGAAAGAAATTAATCTCCCTTTCAAAAGATTTTACACTAACCTCTTTAATATATTCAATTAACGAACGACATAAAAAAAACCAACGACTTTCTAGGAACAGGAAGAATTTTTGTGAAGGATCTCAGGATAAAAAAACAATCCCATGTAAATGTAACTTTTTGTGGTTTTCTTCCACTTTTATAATTAAAATTCCCTTTACATAAGTCTCCGTAATACTTTGAATTTTTTTATAAATATAAAATTATTAAAAAAACGTTAGTTAAGTCGGTACTTGACGTTTTTCTTATCTTGAAGGATGTGCAATAGCCCAAATCGTCGGGGTCGAGGTGTATTGTTTGAAAATGAGTAAAACACGCAATAATGGAAACAATTAATCATATACGTAACTATCGTATCCTACGCGTCTTCTTATCTAATTACACCTAGATAAATAGGAGATATCTTGAAAGAAAATTGTTTCGTGGGAATGAAATCTGGGATATTTAGACCATTAAGAGAAAAATTGAATTTTTTAAATGCTGATTAAAATTTGATTAAGATCGTAATTAGAAATAACTAGTTTTTTTTAATATGAGCTGTTAGATTTGAAATTATTTTGGGGGACACAGTGGAGTTGCAAAAAGAGTAGAAAAAGTCCTAACGCTTTCAACGATAATTTTGGACCTGACAAAGGGAATTTAACTCCCTCAAAGAGGAGTAAAGAGGTATCACAACAATTCCTCTTTGCGATAATTTTGGACCTGACAAAGGGAATTTAACTCCCTCAAAGAGGAGTAAAGAGGCATCACAACTCCTCTTTTAGGTATCACAACAACTCCTCTTTGAGATAATTTTGGACCTGAAAAAGGGATTTAACTCCCTCAAAGAGGAGTAGAGAGGAGTAAAGAGGTATCACAACAACTGTAGAGAGTAAAGATGTATCACAACAACTCCTCTTTGCGATAATTTTGGACCTGAAAAAGGGAATTTAACTCCCTCAAAGAGGAGTAGAGGAGTAAAGAGGCATCACAACAACTCCTCTTTTAGGTATCACAACAACTCCTCTTTGAGATAATTTTGGACCTGAAAAAAGGGATTTAACTCCCTCAAAGAGGAGTAGAGAGGAGTAAAGAGGTATCACAACAACTCCTCTTTGAGGTATCACAACAACTATAGAGAGGAAAGAGGTATCACAACAACTCCTCTTTGAGATAATTTTGGACCTGAAAAAGGGAATTGAACTCCCTCAAAGTTGAGTAGACAGTATCACAACAACTGTAGAGAGTAAAGAGCTATCACAACAACTCCTCTTCGAGGTATCACAACAACTCCTTTTTGCGATAATTTTGGACCTAAAAAGGAAATTTAACTCCCTCAAAGATGAGTAGAGAGGAGTAGAGAGGTATCACAACAACTCCTCTTTGAGGTATCACAACAACTCCTTTTTCCGATAATTTTGGACCTGAAAAAGGAAATTTAACTCCCTCAAAGATGAGTAGAGAGGAGTAAGAGGTATCACAACAACTCCTCTTTGAGGTATCACAACAACTATAGAGAGGTAAAGAGGTATCACAACAACTCCTCTTTGAGATAATTTTGGACCTGAAAAAGGGAATTGAACTCCCTCAAAGTTGAGTAGAGAGTATCACAACAACTGTAGAGAGGAGTAAAGAGATATCACAACAACTCCTCTTTGAGGTATCACAACAACTCCTTTTTGACCTCAAAGAAGAGAGGAGTAAAGGTTATCACAACAACTAGAGAGGAGTAAAGAGGTTATCCAACTCAAAAGGAGTAGAGAGGGTAAGGGGTAGAGAGGAGTAAAGAGGTATCACAACAACTCCTCTTTGCGATAATTTTGGACCTGAAAAAGGGAATTTAACTCCCTCAAAGAGAATAGAGAGGAGTAAAGAGGGTACAACAACTCCTCTTTGAGAAGTTGTTGTGATACCCTCGTAAGAAGGTCTCTGGATAAAGGTCTTCTCAGCCCCGTAGAGGAAAATGATCTACACAATCATGAGGCTGTCGTGGTGCCAGCCGTCCGTCCCATTTTTCCGGTACACCTCACGCCCGCAATATTCATCCGATTTTCACCAAATTTTCCTTTCGTAGTTAACTTACAAATGTCGAGAAGCTTTTTTTTTCCGCAAAAATGCTGTTTGTCTCGAGTTTTATTAAGCACCACCGCAATTGGTTCAATCTTAACCAAATTTTCACTAAATACTTCCTATATTTAATAGAATTTATTAAAAATTAAAATAAAAATTTCGGAAATTCATTAGGGAGAAATTTGATGTTTTCGCCAGTTCGGTGTGGCTGGCTAGACGAAGACTTCATTTCAACTTTTTCTACTGATTTTTGCTTGAAAAATTAATTAATTGCGCTACTATTAAAATGATCATAGCTATGAGCTCAATAAATCCAGTACTAACTTCCCAAAATCTTTCAGTGAAAGTTGAGGCTATGCGTTTCTGAACAAAAAAAGTTTTCATGGAATCGTATCTTTTATTTTATAAACAAAACTTGGGTCAATTCGAATTTATGGAGCCTCTAATAAAAGCGCAGTTTGTCCACAACAAACAGGAAACCAAAAAAACAGAACACTCAAAAACGTAATTTTGACCAAAAACACCATAAAAACGTGTTTCCTAACCTGCTCCAGGAATTAGACTAAAAAAGCGTTTGGGCAGAAAAAGAGGGCGTTTCCATTTAAAGATCCTTTATATAATATATAAATGTCAGATTTAAAGAATCTGACCAAAAACGCTAGTCAGGCTGTCCAAAAAGATGCACGAAAAACGAACATCCAAAATCATAGAAATATTCACCAAAAGCAAAGACGTTTTTTTCAGCTCACGATACACTAAAATTTAAAATTACCTATTGAGAATCCTTTTGATTTTTTGAGAACTTCAATTTTGACGTCAAAGTTCATCACCAAGATGCATAAAGAAAAAATTAGGAATCTTTTTTCGCTTTATCATGCCAGAGACTACTAATATGTAAGTAGGGAACCAATTTGAAATAATCAAGAACTGATTTCTCGGAACTCTAAAGTAGTACATTAATTTTAACATAACTAAATAATAGGTGGAATTAATGCGCTATTAGCAGTTGAATCATCCGTCATATCGTACCTAAATTTTATAAATAATAAACGAAATTTAGAGATAAATGAGTGAGTGAAAAATTTGTGTAGGTCGTTGTAGACAAGATAATGAATGAGAATTTTTTTGAGGAAAGTACTTTTTAAGGAAGAAAAGAAACTTACTTTTCGGAAACTCCAGTGGAAGCGCTCTCCATATTTTGACACTTGACACTTAATCCATTTTTAGTAAACGCACAAAAACACCATTTTTCCAAACACTCAAAACAACAACATCGAAATACACACTTTTGTTGTTTTCGTACTATTCGGCTACTGCGGGGGACCTTTGAATTCGTGAAGACGCCTAAAAACTCGCCCTGAATCCGTATAAAAACGGGAAAACATCAAAACGTAAAAGACGAAAAACATTCGAGGGGAAAGTCAAGCCTAACTCACTGTTACTGACTGACACCAACAAGTGGAAGCCATATTGTGTGATTAACATCCGTCTTCTCCCCTCTACTTAAAACAATCTTGAAAAATCTGCACTTTTAACGTTCGGAAGACTTTTATCTTTTCCTGATTAAAAATGAACAATCCCTTCTCTAATTGATGTTAATTAATTCATTATCCTGTTAAGAATACTTAAAAAGTGGAAAAAATAGCCCAATGTTGACGAAGAAAACATACGCCACCTATCGACCACGCGGATAAAGACATTCACGCCTTTTATTCGATATGATGTCCTCAAGACTCATGAGTCTTAATCATAATTTATGATTAAGATTCATAATCAAGTCAAAAAAAAAAAATTGTAAATTAATCCTTTCCTTAGTTTTTGTCAAAGAAACACCAACATTCGCTTGTACAAATACTTGTAAATCTAACTTTTATTTAATCTAACTTGTAAATTACCTTGTAAACTTGTAAATTAACCTTGTAAACTTGTAAATTAACCTTGTAAACTTGTAAATTAACCTTGTAAACTTGTAAATAACCTTGTAAACTTGTAAATTAACCTTGTAAACTTGTAAATTAACCTTGTAAACTTGTAAATACTTGCTGTAAGAGCTTTATGCTCATGAATTGGAAATAAATTATTAAATTACAGGATTTTTGGCGTTTTCCTATGTTTATAGTCTGAGAAATTATTTTTATAGGATTTTATGGCGTTCTCAACGGTTTTTCGGCCGATAAACCGTCTTTTTAAATTTTTGCAGGAAATAAACAATTAAAATTTATTATTGGGATCAATTGAAACGTAGGGCGGATGGATTAGGCAGTCTGCTAATTTTTTCATCAACGACCTTGATAAACTATTCTTTTCTAGCTAAAGGAGTCCTATGTCCAAAATTTAAAGCAGCAGCATCTTTGGGCAAAAGAGAACAACGATCAGAAACTGTGTTTGCAGACCAGAATCAAGGAGTATGACCCAAACGCTAAAAAAGATGTTAAAACGCCTAAACAACTGATAAAACGGGTTTCAGACAAGAAAATCGAGGACTACTTTAAAACTGATGTTGGTAGACCTGAAATCGAGAAAACGACCCAAATCTAATAAAATAGTTTAACCACCAGAAAACAGGTTTTTCTAAACCTAGAGGAAAATGACTCGTAACTCCTTAAAGAGAAGTAAGAACATAGGAGGGGGAAGTATAACGGAGGGGAAGTATAACGGAGAGGAAGTAAGGGAGAAGTATATCGGGGCAGTATAAATTCGAGGAAAATGACTATAACTTCCTTAAAGAGAAGTAAGAACATAGGAGGGGAAGTATAACGGAGAGGAAGTATAAGGAGAAGTATATCGGGGCAGTAGTATAATTCGGGGAATTTATTTTTTTTTTCAAACAATTTTTTAAGTTTTTTTTTTTTTAAAAAATTTTCAAGTTTTTTTTTTAAATTTGGGCTTTTTCCGAAAAAATTTTTCAGTTCTTTTTCGAAAATTTTTGGAAGTATCAAGGTAGAATAAGGAATTTTTGCCCAAGGAGGTCCCTCTGTAGCAGGTGCCCAAGGGAGGTCCCTCTCGTAGCAGGTGGAAGTGTGAAATTACTCCCTACTAAAATGATAATTAATGTTTAAAAAAATGATAATTTTTTTCACCAAATTCTAAAAATATAAGGAGTAATTGCTGAAATTTTCTTCACCAATATTCTTAAAAAATATAAGGAGTAATTGGTGAAAATCGGACCAACTGTTCGGCCGCAGCGAATTTTTTAAAATTTCAAACAGACATATCTCCGCCTTTTTTCTAAATTCAAAAATCGCCCTCGTTAGTTTCTTGTTCACCGACCAAGAAAATTTGGTGAAAATCGGTTGAAAACTGTGGCCGTTAAGTGTTCCAAAAATATGGTACGGACGGCCGGCCGGCACCACAGACAATGTTGAGATCGGTAAAGATCAATATTCGAATCGACCCTCTGGGGTCTGGAAGACCCCTCCCCAAAAACCCGACCTGGGGTATCACAATGACTTCTTTAAGGAAGTTAAAAGGGTGTTCTGCATGTATGGCGTTCAGGAAAATGAGCCATCTTTCATTCAGATGGTGTTTTTATGAATATTTTACTATTTCGAGGACAGTATTTACATTTTTTTTAAGGAAATCTTCAACAAAAATGATGTAACAACGGTGTTTCTACTTAATTTCAGGCAGTTTAATCCTCAAGTTTTATGGACTTGAAGATGTGACGAAAAAGACGTTCACAAAAGCGTGAAGGCATGCCAATTGTGGCATTTTTCAACTTAATAGCTTCGTTTAAATCGAAGTTTGAAACTCCTGGAGCATATGTCAGATGACTTCAGATTTGACGGACAAATGATTTGAAGACATCAAATCCTTCTGCACATGCTCCAGGAGTTTCAAACTTCATTGGAACAAAGCTCTTATCTTTATCTCTGGCCCATCAAGATCAAGGAGTCAGAAGAAACAAATGAACCACCTCCGCACCACAGATCATCCATTTCCTCATCGCTTCCGTCAATCAAAAAAAATGATGAATGAACACAAAAAAGAATAATTTGTCAATGTTATTGTTTCATAATTTTTTTTTTCTTGGTTTATTTACAATTTAAATAATGTATAAGTTTCTCTTTACAAAGAATGACATTATTTATGTATTCATTTTATTTTTAATATTTATAAGCTTAAATGTGCAAATAAGAATATGCACATTTAAGTGACAGATATCTTAAACATTACACTTACATTTAAAGTGGTTTGTGAAAAAATAAAATTAAAAAAGGCCTTGAAAAAAAATAAAAAATTTCCTCAATGCAATAAATATAGTGAACTATCTATATGTAGAATAAATAACTTTTGAAAATTTTTTTTTCTATAAGATGTTTAAAAAACAAAAGAAAAAGCTTTTAATTTAAAAAAAAATGAATCACATTACGAGAGAAAAAAAGGAAAAAATTAACCGAATGTGAAGAATTCTAATTTTTCCCACCATCAGATTTAAAAGCAATTTCATTTGCACTAGGAGTCTTTCCACTTTAAAGCAATATCATTTCATTTTTTTAAAAATTTAAATTTGTTTTTAATTATGCACATTCAAAACATTAATATCCAACATACATAATTTTATATATATTTTTTTAACATGAAATTACATTTAACACATTATTTGGTTTGAAACCAGTAAAAACGAAAACGAAATGAGGGTAAACAACAGCAACGTGATCAAGAGAAGTCGCATTTTCCCCTGAGCCCGTGGAAAAATGTGAGCCTCTTGCCATTGGATTTATTTAAAAAAATTTGTTTTTGATAAAATTTATTGGGAAACAGGTGCGTGTCTTCCGCCACATATCCCGCAGGTGATACAACCCATATGACAAGCGCGAAGTGGCGGATAACAACATAGGCATGGAGCTATTAACGAAAGCAAAGCTAAACAAATCCATCTCCTCGTCCATTGGTCGTCGGTCGTACTGCAAAAACACGGCCGGTCAAAGTCACCTTCCGGATCGGACATACAATGATACAACATACATTGCGCGCATGCTATACAAGAGATCGTGTTGATCGCGGTTTTAACACAATCGGGCGCGTATTCACAACTACCTCGTTCATTGTTCTCTTTGTAGAACGGCTCGTGGCAAAGCGGCATCTCTCTTTTTTACGCGAGAGTTGGAGTTTCGCCGTCTGAGCCGATACTGGACTTTTCTTTTTTAAGTCTTCGTCGCTGTCTCTCGACGACATTTTCGTTATGGTCGTTTGTTTTCGTCGATGATCGAACGTGAAAAGTCGTGTTTGTAAGGGTATCCGATGCTCGCACTTGATATCTCCTGTTCAGGAACCGCGATCGGCGGTGGCGGTGGCGGAGTTTTACCATTCGAAGAATCTGAAGATGATCTCGAATCCCCTCGTTCCACAGGTAAATTTAAAGTCTAAAAAACAAAACTTTTATAAAATCCTTTTTTATTCACACAAAATTACCATAAATACATCATCATCTCCAACATCTTCAATATGGTTTACAGAATTAATTAATTTATATTGTGCAGCAAAACCTGAAAACAAAAGACCATTAGAAATCAAATATATCAAAGCTATAACAAAAAACAAGCACAATTTAGCCTTATAAATAAAAAAGAATCCCTGTTATTAAAACTTTAACCATTTCGAGACCGCAGGCGACTATAGTTGCCATTCGCGCTTCTCGTTTGGAGACTGCAGGCGACTTTAGTTGCCCAGCAGCGCCAGCAGGAAGCTTCTCTAAAAATTTAATACCTTCGCTTCCCGTGGCGCTAGCGACATGAAAAACTGGCAATCTGTTGGGGAACAAATGAACTACGTGATGGCCGCATCACTCGTCGCTTTCTGTGCTTTGCTGTGCGCTGGGAGCGGCCGGGGAGAAGTGAGGGGCAAAGAGAGGGGAAAAGTGCAGCGCCACCCAGCAGTCAGCGGGAGAAGCCTCTCTAAAAAATTTAATACCTTCGCTTCCCGTGGTGCTAGCGACATGCAAAAACTGGCAATCTGTTGGGGAAGAAATGAACTGCGTGATGACCGCATCACTCGTCGCTGAGCTTTGCTGGGCGCTGGGAGCGGTCATGGAGAAGTGAGGGGCAAAGAGAGGGGAAAATTGCAGCGCCAGTAGCGCAGAGAATCTGGCGTCAGATGCGGCCTCGAAAGGGTTAAGCCTTATTTACATTCATGCACTAAAAAATTCAAGAAGCGATAACCCCAGATTATAAAGCGCAGCAGATGCCCTGGACAGACTGCCTGCATCATCCCACCTGCTGCAAAGAAAGTCTCATTTTTACAACTGGAAACCCTTTTGCAGGCCTTTTTGTGGCATATTCCATGATTTTCTGGAACTGTTTTTCTCAGTCCTCAAGCCCCCAAAATACCTGATTTAAGGGCATTTTTCAATTCTGAAAATAGCCCAATCAAAACTCAGCATCTTTGGTGATGGCACTGAGCTCTACAATGGCACATTACTGAGCTAAAATTTGGAAAAAGAAAAACTGCAAGATTTTATAATATAAATCATGCTAAAGTGAGATCAACAAAGGAAAAAACTTTCATGCCAAACAATTTAAACTAAGTGCCATACAGTGCGATTATGACCTTGGCACACAGAAAGTAGTCTTTGGTGGCAGAAACCACGAAAAGCTGAATACAAAATTCGCTTTCTTCCGCAGAAAATTTTCTTTAGGCCAAGATCAAGTGCAATGAATCGAATGAATTTCTGCCTAAAACTTTGCTCTCTCAAGTGATTTTTTAAACAAAAGGTTACCGATTGTACCTTGAAAAGATGGGACATCGTTGAATAAATGCACAAAGCACAAGTTTTTTAGCAATAAAATGATGAGAACACCAATAAGTTGTTAAGTTTACAAATCCCTTAAGAAAAACAGGGTTTTTCGTTTATGACTCACCATCCAAGATGGTCCGGAAGATCCGAAGGAATGCAAAGAAGAATTTGCTTGAGTTTTTGTGTAAAGAATAAATGAAACAGGGTAGTTAATAAAAAGCATGACTTCTGATTGACCTTTAGAGTGAGTCAATAAGAGTAAAACTAAATGCTAAAGGGGTGCAATTCTAAGTTGGCATAAACATGTCATTAGTTAAGTTATCATTACCGTCAATTAGTTCCTCGACGGCGGTTTTAACTCCTTTGTCAAACGCCCTCGCATCAGCCGCAGTTTGAAATGTCAACCCGAACTTCTTGTTTCCGGTTTTCCAATGATGAAAAGTCGGCATTACCTTGTTGTACTCAAAGTCTTTTTTAATAACACAGCTTAATATTATCTGTGGGAAAAAAAGTAGTTTATAGGGAAGGAATAGGAATACGTACACTTTGGTCTGATAGTTTGTTTCCGTATATCAGATATTCATTTTTTGGCTCTTCTTCAACGGAGACTTCACGCTTACAGACAGACACGTTGGAAAGGCCCCCGCCGTCCATCGGAACCCAACCACCCGTGCTGTCATCGCGTGTCATCACCTGAGCCCTAACTCGCACCAAATAGTCTTCAGCACTGAAACAATCAATAATTAGTAAAACTCGCATACAAGAAAAAAGGTAACATCCAAACTAAATTGAGAATGACCTTGTGATACAGCCCAATTTTTGAAAAACCATCTGTCGAGGGTAAGAAAATAATTTTTATAAGAAGAAGTCATCATTTAGCTTCATTTGGAGCTATTTTGATGCTCTAAATACACTTTTAAAAGGTTTTTTTTTAACTCCCAATTTTAAGGGTTTTCAAGCAAGTAAACGTTTTTACACAATTATAAGCTTTTTCTAATCCAAAATAATTGGCATTTTGACTGATTTAAATGACCTTTAGCTTGATTTTCAGCTTAATTTTAGATTTCTGGCTTAAGAGGTACTGGAAGCGCTGGACACTTCCAGAAGTCCACGGAGACAAAGATTTCACAGTAACATGAAGGCAGCAATAATCAATGAAAAATTTGCAAAAAACTGACTTATTTTGAGGCACAAAGGACAGAAAATGGTTAAAATCTTCCATTAGCTGGCATAAATAGCGACGTCTAATTCGATAATGACCACTGGTCTTTGTGACCCAACGTGGAAGACCCATTTGAAAACCATCTGTCAAGGTTATGAGTTATGACAATGGATTCATTTAAGAAGAGTTAACCAACAGGTTATTTAAAAATCATTGAAAAAATTGCCAAAAACTGAGTTATTTTTGAGGCGCAAAGGACAGAAAATGGTTAAAATCTTCCATTAGCTGGCATAAGTAGCGACGTCCAATTCAATCGATAATGACCACTGGTCTTTGTGACCCAACGTGAAAGACCCATTTGAAAACCATCTGTCAAGGGTATGACAATGACTTCACTTAAGAAGAGGTGATAGCTTGATTATGAGCTATTTTGACAGTTAACCAACAGGTTACTTAAAAAATCATTGAAAAAAATTGCCAAAAACTGAGTTATTTTGAGGCGCAAAGGACAGAAAATGGTTAAAATCTTCCATTAGCTGGCATAAATAGCGACGTCCAATTCGATAATGACCACTGGTCTTTGTGACCCAACGTGAAAGACCTATTTGAAAACCATCTGTCAAGGGTATGACAATGACTTCATTTAAGAAGAGGTGATAGCTTGATTATGAGCTATTATGACAGTTAACCAACAGGTGATTTAAAAATTCATTGAAATATTTGGCAAAAACTGACTTATTTTGAAGCGCAAAGGAGGGAAATTGATTAAAATCTTCCATTAGCTGGCATAAATAGCGATGTTCAATTCGATAATGACCACTGGTCTTTGTGACCCAACGTGAAAGACCAATTTGAAAACCATCTGTCAAGGGTATGACAATGACTTCATGTAAAAAGAGGTGATAGCTTGATTATGAGCTATTTTGACAGTTAACCAACAGGTTAGTTAAAAATTCATTGAAAAATTCGCCAAAAACTGACTTATTTTGAGGCGCAAAGGACAGAAAATGTTTTAAATCTTCCATTAGCTGGCATAAATAGTGTCGTCCAATTTGATAATGACCACTGGTCTTTGTGACCCAACGTGAAAGACCATTTGAAAACCATCTGTCAAGGGTATGATATTGACTTCGTTTAAGAAGAGTTAACCAACAGGTTTAAAAAATCATTGAAGAATTTGCCAAAAACTGACTTATTTTGAAGCGCAAAGGACAAAAATGATTAAAATCTTCCATTAGCTAGCAGAAATAGCGACGTCCAATTCGATAATGACCACAGGTCTTTGTGACCCAGTGTCAAAGACCCTTTTGAAAACCATCCGTCAAGGGTATGACAATGACTTCATTTAAGAAGAGGTGACTCCTAATCTGACTCCTAAACAGTCCTAACTAACTCAATAATGACCAAAGGTCGTTAGTGACCCAAAATTAGCCGATTTTCTAAAACTGCCCATCGTGGGTAAGACAATAACTTCTTTTTAGCATATTTGCCTTAATTTTGATCTACTTAGACAGTTGATGATGAGCTATTTTGACAGTTAACAGGTTATTTAAAAAATATACCTTGATTTTTAAGGTTTACACAAAATTTAAAGCTTGGCACCATTGGCATTTAGAACTGAATTTGATGACATTCCGCTTGATTTAGATTTCTGGCTTGAAAATGGCGAAAATATTGATATTAAAAAATTGTGTCATAAGTTTCGAGAAAAAATTGGCATCCATACTAAACTGGCTTAAGGTCGGTGTGACCCAACATTGCCTAAAAGACCCATTATTGAAAACCATCTGTCAGGGGAATGACAATAACATTTTTTGTAAAGAAAAGGGTCAAATTTAGCATGTTTTTAAGACATTTTTAGCAATAAAATGCCAATTAAAAGCTTTTATTGACCAGCAACTTTTATTTTGATCAACTTCAGCTTGATATTAAGATCACTAAAGCATTAAAATTTCAAAATTTTATCAAATGTTCTACAAAAAAAATGAAACATCTAACTTAGCGCCCAGATTACCCTCGGCATTCCACAGAAATAATACTTTCTCGACTATAAAGAGAATTATCGATAAATATGCAAAAAGCAAGATTTTTCTAAACCTCAAAGAACAGAAAATGAAATCGTCCATTTGTAAAGATTTGTCGCCAAGATGGCAACATCCTAACTAACTCAAAAATGACCAAAGGTCATTAATGACCCAAATAAGCCCATTTTTAAAAACCGCCCGTCATGGGTAAGACAATAACTTCAAGCTTGATTAGCTTTTTTTTTTTTTTTTTTGAACTACTAAGACAGTTCAATGACATTTTTTAAAATCCTATAGCTTGATTCAAAATCAATCAAGCTTTTTGCAAAACCCAAATGGCATTTTCAGAATGATTTTTGGCTTCATTTAAAAAACTGACTTATTTTGAGGCGCAAAGGACAGAAAATGATTAAAATCTTCCATTAGCCGGCATAAATAGCGACGTCCAATTCAATCGATAATGACCACAGGTCATTGTGACCCAACGTGAAAGACCCATTTGAAAACCATCTGTCAAGGGAATGACCAATAACTTTTTTTGTAAAGAAAAGGGTCAAAATTTGGCATGTTTTTAAGATATTTTTAGCAATAAAATAACAATTAAAAGCTTTCATTAACCAGCAACTGGTATTTTGATCAACTTAAGCTTGATTTACGATCACTAAAATTCCAAAATCTTACCAATTGTTCCACAAAAAATGGGAACATCTAACTTAGCGCCCAGATTACCCTCAGCATTTCACAGAAATAATACTTTGTTGACTATGAAGCCAAGAATTAATGAAAAATATGCAAAAAGCCAAATTTTTCTAAACCTCAAAGAACAGAAAATGAAATGGTCCATTCGTAAAGATTTGTCGCCAAGATGGCAACGTCCTAACAAACTCAATAATGACCAAAGGTCGTTAATGACCCAAAATGAGCCCATTTTTGAAAACCGCCCGTAACCTCAGGTCTTTGAGACCCAACGTGAAAGACCCATTAGAAAACCATCTGTTAAGGGTAAGACAATAACTTTTTTTGTAAAGAAAAGTGTCAAAATTTAGCATGTTTTCAAGATATTTTTAGCAATAAAATGCTTTCATTGTCCAGCAACTGGTATTTTGATCGACTTCAGCTTGATATAAGATCACTAAAGCATTGAAATTTCAAAATTTTATCAAATGTTCTACAAAAAAAATGGAACATCTAACTTAGCGCTCAGATTACCCTCGGCATTCCACAGAAATAGTACTTTCTTGGCTATAAAGCCAAGAATTATCGAAAAATATGCAAAAAGCAAGATTTTTTCTAAACTTCAAAGAACAGAATATGAAATGGTCCATTCGTAAAGATTTGTCGCCAAGATGGCAACATCCTAACTAACTCAATAATGACCAAAGGTCATTAGTGACCCAAAATGAGCCCATTTTTGAAAACCACCCATCGTAGGTAAGACAATAACTTCAAGCTTGTTTAGCTTTTTTGAACTACTTAGTTCAATGACATTTTTTAAAATCCTATAGCCTGATTTAAAATCAACCAAACTGTTTGCAAAATGGCATTTTCTGATTTTTGGCTTCATTTTAAGAAATACTAGAAACGCCCACACTTGACCATCCCCAGAAGTCCACGGAAATAAAACTTTCTTGACAAAAAAAAAGCCAGAAGAAAAATTTACGAAAAGCCAGAAAGAACAAACAATTTTTCCTTTGGAAATGTAACCTAAATCAGTCGATATTTTTAAAAAATCAACCTAGATTGAATGAAGTTTGATTTTAATCTATTGTTTATTTATTTAAAGAGAGGGAGATTTAAATATAAAAATACAAATGATATGAATGGAGGTTAAGGTCTGACACAAAACATAAACATTGAAGATAACAGCGAGAGGAGAGTCTTTTTAAGGAGTTTCAGAAATATGTAAAGGACTTTTTTTGGAAGTTGGAAGTTTCCTTAATAAATAAAATGTGGGAAAACCGTTCGGAAATTAAGGGAAGTTTGTTTAAAATGATTATTTCGGGTAAAAGTAAACGCCCATTTTCGGAGGTTGGAAAGAAAGGGTGAGGGGGAGGGGTAGGTTTCCTTTCATAAAACCGAACGGATTTTAAAAGGGTCGAAGGGTTTGAGGAAAAAATTGAACTTACTCTTCAGAAGCGACAGTCATTTTCCACTCCTAGACGTATTTTTTGTCCCGTATCTTTATTCTCAGGACCATTTTCGAAGCATATAAAATACATGAACCGAGGAGGCACGAGGGGGGGTGAGGGCGGGGGGGACGAAGATGGAATGTGCCGTGGATCTGGAGCGATTCCCGAACTCCAACTCGCCGTCGGCCGCCGCGGAGAGTCCGACAAACTCTCGGTTACGGATTTATAGGTCGTCCACCCAACAGATTTTCCGAGAACTCCCACAAAAGCACAAGTCCCACAGTACTCCGCAAACAATCGCGTTTTGACCAACCACTCCGCTGAAGCGCTAGTTTCAACGGTAGCTGTCAATGGCCTTTCCCACTTTATCGACACTAACGCCGAAATTCCTTCATGCGGTGCGTACCGTAATTCGATGGATGAAATTTCTACTTCATCTTCGACTTTGACGTCAGTTTACGAGGCCGGGGAAACGGCAAAACTCTTCAACGGTAGAGGGCGCATGTGCGTTCACCGGGAAATTGTCAAAACCCATTCATAGGACCTTACGACAGAATAGAATAGAATTTTCAGTTTATTTTATCGCTTTTGAATGTTCTAATTATTTCAAAAGATCATCAATCTTAGCCTGCATAGTACAATATTCTCCTCTTCGGCCTTTTAAAACCAAATGATGCTGCCATAGCTCAGAAGAAAACTAGTTTGAAGAGTTTCCAAAGAAGACTTAAGAGAAGTAAAATATAGGAGGGGGAAGTATAAAGGAGGGGAAGTATAATGGAGGAGGAAGTACAAGGGAGGGGAAGTATAACGGAGGAGGAAGTACAAAGGAGGGAAGAAGTATGGAGAGGGAAGTATAAAGGTGGGGAAGTATAACAGAGGGGAAGTAGAGTGGAGGGGTTAGTAATAGGAGGGGAAGTATAACGGAGGAGGAAGTTTTTTTTGTTCTAAGTTTTTTTTTTCTCAAAAAAATTTCAAAGTTTTTTTTCGAACATTTTTACGATTTTTTAACGAAAAATTTTCCTGTTTTTTTTTTTTTTTAAAGGGTATCACAATAAGGAAGAATATAGGGGGATGTAAAAGGGAGGGTAAGTATAACGGAGGGGGAAGTATAAAGGATGGGAAGCATAACGGTGGGATTTTTTTTTTTTTTTTCAAAAAATTTTTTTTTTTTTTTTTTTTTTTTTTTTGAAAAATTTTCCGAGGTTTTTTTTTTTGGAACATTTTCCAAGTTCTTTTTTTTTTTTCGAGTCAATGTATTCAAGGTAGAAATAATGGGCTCTTTGGCCTACGGATGTGCCTTTTTAATGGGTAAAAGTACGAATTTTCCGTACTAAAAAAAATATGTAATTAAAAAGTGGCAATTTTTTTTTACTCCAAAATTAAAAAATATAACGAGTAATTGGTGAAAATTTGGTGAAAATCGGACCAACGCGAACGGTTCGGCCGCAGTGAATTTTTTTAAATTTCAAACAGACATATCTCTGCCATTTTTTCGAAATTCAAAAATTATGGAAATAATCAACCTTATTGAAAATTCAAAATCGTTACATTCTTCTTCACCGGCTAAAGAAATTATGTGTGAAAATCGGTTGAAAACTGTGGCCGTAAAGTGTTCCTGAAAAAATGCTACGGGGCCGGCCTGCACCACAGACAAAGTTGAGATCGGTAAAAATATTCGAATTTACCCTACGGGGTCTGGAAGACCCCTCCCCAATATCCCGACGTGGAGGGTATCACAATAACTTCTTTAAGGAAGTTAAAAATAGGGAAGACTCTTTCAAAAGTCCAAATCGGATCATTTTTGGAAGGGCAAATATGATCAAAAATTTCTACCCTAACTATCAAGATTGATATTTTTCAAATACTGCATCAAAATTTCAGGATCATTGAGACTAGAATTTAAATCAAAGGGATATAAATCCCACGTGATCAACCTTATTTTATAAGAATGAAGTTATTTCTAATGAAATGCAAGAGCGAATAAATCGGCTCGGATATTAATAAACGAATGACACGTGTAATTAAGAATCAAATCTACTACACGAAGCGAAATAAATAAAACAGATTCCAGAAATGTAAATATGCGATGGATGCCGGAGTTGTGTGGGCAAGTTTACGATCAGGTTGGCGTCCTTAATTCGTACTTTCGATGAATAACTCGATACCCGAACAAAAGACAGGAATAATTTATTTATTGGTTATTAATCGCATATTTTATTTTTAAAATCATTTGGCCCTGACATAACTCGTTGAATAACGAATGAAAGCGTTGAGTCGGTGGGAGCAACCTGGGGTTATTTTAGGGTGTCATTTAAACCTCGAAATAACAATCATTACTCTCATTAAGAAAAAACGATTTTGACTTTTTTGTTTTCTTAAAACTCATTTAAATGATGGTTCATAAGACACTAATATTAATTCCATTCTAGTTGTCTTCAGGTTTTTTTTTCTTCAACTTTTCATGATGTCTTCTCGTTAGAAAGAAGTTATGTCAGAGACAAAATATATCAAAAGACCTTCTAAGAAAACCGACAAAGGAGATGTTTAAATGATAAAAAAAAAAGTTGTTTTCGTCGTTTTTTGTACAACTATTAACTAATACCGCCCTGACAAATAGACCTCCTTAATAGTCATTGATAATGATTTGTCAAGTGGAAACGCATTGCCCGTCGCCCGGGCAGGTAAATCCATTACGCGGCAATTAGCCGAATGTAGTTATTACCTTTGGTTACAAATGGCCCTGGAAGACGTATTAGAAAGACCAAAAGCTATAATCGACTGCATCAAACATGAGTATACCGGTGTCATTACAGGCATCATATTAATGTCGCTAACCCCTTCACCCCGGTTGAGGGATCTACCCCGATCACTAAACCTGTCCACTCTGAGAACATCAGAAGATCGTTAACCGCGCACCATCTTTGGTCGATCGCCCTAAACTCGAACCTGCCACATGAGTATCGCCATAAAATGAGAAAACCTCAAAATTAATTATAGGAACCGCAGTTCAGGATAAACTTTTCGGCAAATCACAATCACGATTGTAATTCAAATAATGCAAAATATTGTATAGAACAACAATTTACGTACCTATAAAAAAATCCTAAAACAAAAGTTGAAAGGAGAAACCTTCGTTTGCTACTGATTTATAAATCGAGGTCTCCCATCAGAAAGTGAATTCAAACAATTATCATTGATGAACTGAATTAAAACCTTTTCATAGCCTGATTTGGTAAAAAATAAGAATATTATTAGATTTCTCTCGAATTTGCATAACGATTTAATTTTAAAATTTTGCGTGAATTCGAAAGGTTTCATTTATTATTTAAATAATAGTCATTGCACATAAGTTAGGTAAACTATGTCAACTTGTATTTTTTTTTTTTTTTTTTTTTTTTGAAAAAAGTTATTTTTTTCCGGAAATTTTTTTAAGTATCAAGGTAGAAATAATGGGATTTTTGCCCAAGGGAGTCCCTCTCGTGACTGGAGGAAGTATGAAATTTATCCCTACTAACATGATAATTAATGTAAAAAAATTACACCGAAAATTCGCAATAAAATATAAGGAGTAATTGGTGAAAATTTGGTAAAAATTGGATGAACGCAACGGTTCGGCCGCAGGGAATTTTTTAAATTTTCGAACAGACATATCTCCGCCATTTTTTCGAAATTCTGAAATCGCCCTCATTACATTCTTGTTCACCGGCTAAAGAAATTTGTGTGAAAATTTGGTGAAAATCGGTTGAAAACTGTGGCCGTAAAGTGTTCCGGAAAAAAATGCTGAGGACGGACGGACGGCACCACAGACAAAGTTGAGATCGGTAAAGATCAATATTCGAATTGACCCTCCGGGGTCTGGAAGACCCCTCCCCAAAAACCCGACGTGGAGGGTATCACAGTAACTTCTTTAAGGAAGTTAAAAATATGAAAAGTCGACAAATATGGAAAAGAGAAACCCTCCGAAGAATCAGTACTGCCAACTTCTCCTTAATATTGGCAAAATAAAAAGTACTGGTTTGAAGAGCTTCCAACGAAAACTTCCTTAAAGAGAAGTATCTATATAGGAGGGGGAAGTATAACGGAGGGGACGTAAAACGTAGTGGGAAGTATATGGGAGGGGAAGTATAACGGAGTGGGAAGTATATGGGAGGGGAAGTATAACGGAGGGGGAAGTAGTATAACGGAGGGGGAAGTATAACGGAGGGGAAAGTATAACGGAGTAGGAAGTATAACAGAGGGGGAAGTATAATGGAGGGGGAAGTATAAAGGAAGGGGATTTAGTAGGGAGGGAAAGTATAAAGGACAATTTTGCAAGTTTGTTTTTGCAAAAAATATTTCCGGTTTTTTTTTTTTTTTTTTTGAAAAATTTTCTAAGTTTTTTTTTTTGAAAAATTTTCTAAGTTTTAACTTTTTTTTTTCGAAAAATTTTCTAAGTTTTTTTGTCCAAAAAAAAAATTTTTTTTTTCAAAAAATTTTCAAAGTTTTTTCGAAAAATTTTCCGGGTTTTCCTTTTTTTTTCGAAAAATTTTCCGGGTTTTCCTTTTTTTTTTTTTTTTTTTTTCGAAAAAATTTTTAAGTCTCAAGGTAGAAATAATGGGCTCTTTGGCCTAGGGATGTGCCTCTCCTAAAGGGTACAAGTACGAAATTTCTCCCTATAATAAAAATAGTAATTAAAAAGTGGCAATTTTTTTGCACCAAAAATTCTTATTTATTTATTATTTATTTATTTTATATATACATTGTTATGGACCAGTCTCTGGCATACAACAAGTCAATGAAAAATACACAAAATTAATAATATAAGAATACACAATTGACTTTTTATTGATCAAAACAATAATCGAGAAATTCTTCGCTTGAATAAAATGGATGTAGGAGTAGAAATTTCTTTACAGCATTACAGAACTCCAGCATTTTTAAACTTTTGAGTGAAATGGGCAAGTGATTATAAAATTTAAGAGCCCAATAGTTGTTGCCATTCTGGGACTTTTTTAGCCTAACAAAGTCATTTTGAAAATTATTTTTCTGTCTAGTATTGTAAGAATGAAAATCACAACCAGTTTTAAAATTTTTTTTGTTCCTGTGAACATAAGTGAGGCATTCTTTGATATACATACAGGGCACAGTTAATACATTATAATCAACAAAAGCCTGCCTACAATCCTCCTGAAACCCTAACCCACCGACAACCCGTAAAGCTCTTCTTTGAGCTCCGAAGGCCAAGCTCGCAGAAGAGCTATGGCCCCAAATAAAAATACCGTACGACAGCCTTGATTGAATGAGTGCATGGAAGACCTCGATACAAGAGCGCTTTGAAACTTCGCCCCTTAACCGCCTTAACAGATAAGTGAACCTTGCCAGACTACGACACAATTCATTTACATGACAATCCCAATTTAAATGATCATCAATTGCAATCCCTAACATTTTAACACATTCAGTGAAATCCGTGGTATTAACTTTTTGAAGGGTATGGACAATTTCCTGAGTTCCCTTTATTTAACGACAGCTTATTTGCAGCAAAATATTCAGATAGGGTGTTGGCAAAATTTCTAGATGTATTCAAAACACTTTGAAGGTTATCATCCACAAACGTACATGTAGTGTCATCAGCGAAGATAAATAGTTCTATTCCTGGAAAAAAGTATTTCATATCATTTGTGTAAATTATAAATAATAGGGGCCCGAGGACAGAGCCTAAAAATATGATCACTACGAAAGAAGATTCTATGATGATATTGGCTGAAAATTGCGGGGATGAAAGTGTCTGGGAAAAACTGGGTAGCTCAATAGCTTCTTTTTGAGGAAGTTAAAATTCCTCTCTTTAAGAAAGTTCCCTGCAAGACAAGCTCCAGACCAGCCATTTCCCCTCCTAAGATGAAGTTGAAGCATTTTAAAAAGCCATAAACGTTTTCTTAATTAAGTTTCTTGAGGACTTGAGAAATAAGCGTGGGTGACCCTATTCAGTTAGGCCTTATTAGAGCCGCTATGAAATGAAATTAGTAAAACATATTTAATGATCCTTCTCTCGAATTCGTGCCGGATGAAAAAATTCACCGACTATTGATATAATTAAATTTTTAATCGTCCGACCATGAGGCCTACAATGACTGCCGGGCGGCCGAACTCCTTTTTCGAAATCCGAATGCTGGGTGGGAGGAATATTTTTTATCAATGATATTGAATGGTGATCCATCAATAAAGGTTTATTGTTTGAATATAAAATGTGATTGAAAGCCCCGAGGGTCGATTTTGAGATGAAAAATATCGCTTTAGAATTGAAGCAGGTGTAATCCTTCGTGCCCTGACGTATCCTAAGGGTGGGAAATCAATTAAAATCAATTGCCCGAATCGTCTCCTTCATCCTTTCCTATTGAATTATAAATCGTTCAATTAAATCCCTTATGATCTATAACGGAGACATGCTTTTAAATATTTGTTTAAACTTTTAAAATGAAATGTTCTAATTACGGAAACGGGTAAAAGCTTGCAATACTAATTGGGATCACTTCCTCTAGAGCGGTTAGGTAACGCGCTCTGCAATTATTATGGAAAACATGGATGGCTATTAATAGTGATTATATTAATAGGAGCCGGTAAAAAGAAAAAGGACCCCGGCGTTATAATTAATCCAATTAAAGAGTCATTGTTTTACGAAGAGGAGTTAGTAAGTCAAGTTTAGAATAGCAATAAAATAATTAATTACTAAGTAAAGAAGTAAATTCTTTGGCTTGTGATACTTCTCCATTTCCAATCGCTGTCACGGCCTCTTTTTTCCATCAACGCTTCAAAAATTCTCTTCTTTACTTAACCATGAAAATATGATTACTACTCATAATAAATTGCTATTTAATTTTTTTCTATCTCGCTTTTAATTTACAAAAACGATTTTTTTTTCTCTACGTTGTGATTTTAAAATTGGATCAATCGACATTTGAAAGTATGAATTATTTTCTTTTTGAATTAATTCCTCTCGTTAGCATTCTTTGATTGTCTGTCTTTTCTTTTTTAAATTATTCAAAATATGGATTTTTATGAAGAAGACAATGGACAAAAAACAACAAAACTCAAGGATTCTCTTTTGAAGAAGTCAATAAACCGGTCGCGGAAAAATTGAAATTCATAATTTTTTTTTTTACACGTTTTCATTTTAATTAAAATCTCTTTTTAAATCAAAAGAATTCGAAATCAGAAGGTTTCGACATTGAAGCGTTCGAGTTTTTGGAACAATGGAAAATTTCTCCGAAAATTGTCATAAGTCCGGAAATTCCCGAAAAAACGGTGAAATAGATTCCCCGGGGTCAAAATGGTCATTTTCGAACAATTCGCAATAATTTAAAACCTTTATTAGTTTTTACAGTTATTAAGACGTTTCAAGGCCAAAAGACCTTAGAAAACTCACAAAAAGAGTCTCTTTAACGGCCGAAGAGGGCAGCGAAGTTATGATCAAAAGAGCGAAGAAAATTCCGCACTTTAGTGAAAAACGGGTGTTTTTCTGAGCTAAAAAGCCTGAAGATCGTATAAAAAACCCCTTAAAAAGATGACTGTCAGCAAACTGAGCGAACAAAAGGGTTTTCTCAGCTAAAATATTCCATTAATTGCTATTTCTTCCAAAATTTCGTGTTCGCTGAAGCGATTTTAATAAAAATTGAATCACATTAGTGTTGCTTTCTTATCTTCGGCTTTTTTTTTCTCCTTGTTAATTACAAGACATGTATGATATTGAAGAACAATTATTTTTACAGCAATTACCAGTGAAGTCCGTTGAGCGCTTTTAATTGGCCTTTTCTCTCTTACTTAAATTATGATTTATATCTTCATAATTGAAATTTTTTTCGCGTTGTAAAATAAACTTTAAAGGATGAGGAAACAAGAACAAAAAAAACGAAAACTTATCTATATTTTGCGACAATTTTAAAATAAAAAAGGAACTTACAAGAAGCATAACATTAAAATATAAATTTTTTTAAAGTACAAAAATTATAAGGTAGAATGACTCATTACGAGGTAAATTATAAATAAAAAAGTTAAGTGCTGACAGATGTGAACGGTAGATTTTTATCCAAAAAATGACACTGTAGAAGATCGCGCGTTTAATTGTCTTCGGGAAGCCTCTTCGGACAATTACCCTTTTTGAAAAAAATGAAGAAAATAACCACTGATAATCATTTTTAATTAATTTATCTTGATCTTCTCGGCGGGAAGTACACCTGATTATAAAGAAAATTCTTTTGTGATAATTTTTGAATAAATAATATACGTATTAAGTAATAACACACGCAGGTAGGATGATTGTTTACGGTCCAAACGTCGTGGGAGGACGATGCTGATGGGGAATCAAAGACGAAGGTCCGCCTAAAGTTAATGAGTTTCCAGCGCCTAAAACAGAAAAAAGTAATTCTTTTTTTAATTAGATTGAAAAAAAAAACAAACAAAATAATTCTATTATTTGTAAACTGAAGACCATGATTTTTTATCTGTAGTTTTTTACAGAAATGGTCAATTCAACAGCAAGCTGGCCAACCAAACACCCCCGCAGATAATTTTCTTCTTCTTTTTTTAGCACATCAAGTAATCATCATTTCTGCCGCCAAGAAAGAATATTTACAGGCGTTTTATTTAGGTTATCAGCCGATGAAGTTTTCCACAATCTTTTACCCAAAATACCCTTAAACTTGATTTTCGGGCGTTATAAAGGGGTGTTGACTGGCGGTCTTTCGCCCGAGACTTAGCCCCATAAGGAGCCCTCCCCCCGGAACCTATTCCGCCACTTGTGGTGTTGAATAAGCGTTTTAAATTTTATTTTTAAAAGCATTTAACCCTCGATAAAGCAACAACGAAGGGTAATTTCTTTTTCGATTAAATTATTAAACGAGCCAGATGTTCAAGTTTAGTGAAACGGCCGGAAGTTTTCCAAAATCGTTTTTTTTAATAATTGAGCATTTGCGAATTTCGTTTTTGTTTTCTTCGCGTAACCCCGGGGTTAAAAAATTACATTATCGGACCCGATAATCTTCATAGCAGGGTTGAAAATTGCACTGGCTGATGTTCATGTCAACGGGTGGAATTATTTTTTTAAAAAAATTATTTTCATGCTCGTAAGTCGGTGAATTGAGTCGAAGAGGCGTGTCATGCGTTGCGCGAAGTGTATTCTTTTCACGTGTTGTGTAAAAAAAAAGTGCAGCCTGGCCTGGATAAGTGTGTCGCGTGATTTTTATTTCAAAGGGTTTTGTCCGTGCGAGCGGTCGGTCGTTTCGGAAAAGGAATAAACGTGTGAAAGATGAGTTATAACCCCCTCAGGCCACCCCTCATCATACCCGGGCACTGTGACAAGAGGTCCCCCTTTTATTCCGGCCGACTCAAAAAGGCACTCAGGTAGCCTTTGCTTCACACCGTAATTTTGTTCCTTCAGACAAAAAAAAAGTCAAAATTGGAAGGGAGGAAAAAACACCTCCAACCGCAACACTCCACCCATGGCTGCTGCCTTATATCACCCTTAAAGTGTGAAATGCCCTAATAGTTTTTTAATGGCGTAAAACTTGGCTGCTTTTGAGAGAGGGAGGCTTGTCGATTACGGCGTTATTACAAACAATAGGGCAACCCCCACGCTTCTCCCCCATATGCCATTCTTCGATTCAATTAAATGATATTTCGTTTTATCCCTTTTTTTTTCTACTATTGTTTTCTGCTCCATCATCCCACTTTCTTTTGCGTTCTTCTCAATACAGCGAAGCCAACATGAGTGCGGTTTTGGCGAATCTTCTGATCGATTTTTAACAATGAGTAATATGAGTAAGCGGTTTTCGGCCTTTCAAGGATGTCACCAGCATTTCATGGTCAGCTTCGGGAGAGATGAATCCATGCTATCATTAGCCAATGCAGCCAACTTTACGTCATGATTGTTACGAAAAAAAAACCCCTAACGACATCCCTGGATTTCATTTGTTTGTAAAACGTGACGCCGGATTAATTTGGCTTTTTTAATGTGGCTCAGAACTGCACCTCCGTGTCGTGGGTGCGGTGGACGGTAAAAAGAAATTATCATAATTTATTTCAAGATACCATCAGCACACAATGTAGAACATTATTTAAAATAATGAGAATTAAGTTTAATAATCGAAACACTCGCCTCGGCATCCCTTCGCGATCCCACTTCCAACACCCGACAAAATGTATCGAATATCCACGCTTTTTCGTGTCGTCTCCAGGGTTTTTGAGTTGAATAAAATGGGAACTAATTAGGTTACGGTTCCCGTCGTGTGTTTATTAGTAGACATTAAAATTTGGACATTCTGCAGAGGAAGATTGTTCGTTTTTAACGCTTAAAATAATTTAATGGCACAAGATAGGTGACAGGCATATACTTTATGAGTATTAGGGTAATGACTAATGGGGACCATAAGTTTGTCGCTTTTGCTGGTTTTGTCTTTTTCTTTCAATAGCCTGAGGACAAACGATAATTACCTCTCACCTTTTTAACTCAAAATAAGCCAATAAATAAGGTACCTCACGTCGAGGATAATATCAATATTAATACAGCAATGGGATTTGTTCGTAAGGTAATACTGTCCAGTAATAAATCTCGAGCGGGTGAGAGTACGGCGCGACCTTAGCGCGTCGTTTAGGGTAGGCGGAGTCGGAGGGAATCAATTTAAATTCAATTAAGAAGGTCCTTTGACAACCGGCTCCTTGAGTAATGATAATTATGATATTAATTGACGAAAATGATTATTAGGGGCAAGGCGCCCGGTACCAATCGGATTCTCTCTCTATAAGGGCAGATTGTCTCTTATGAGAAATGTTTAATGCTATTTATCACGGCATGGGAACGTTAACACAGTTCCGTCAGTTTGAATTAATTATTTAGGGAGAAAGACAAGAAAATAAGGTCGTTAAGTTTCACTTGATGGGAATTTAATAACCTAAGAAAGAAAATTGAAAGAGAAACACTGTGCAGAAAATGTGATCGCCGGAAATAACTGCCACGTGCTATCGGGGATTTCGCAGTTGATCAATTTTTACTGTTCAGTTTCCCTCTTTAGATTTTGCAAGTCCTCTTTTCAGATGGAGAAACCTAAAAAGTTAATTAAAAAGAAAGAACAATGAAGAATTCGCTATCTGGGTATAAAATGTTGAAAATGATCATCGACCTCCATGACGAATCTTCATTTCGTCCTTACTAGAAGAATCAACCGGTGATTTTGCATTTTATGGTTTCTAGGAGTTTGAACCAAGTTTATTGTAGCTGCTTAAAGGGTCGGATGGCTATCAAAATCGAAGGTTTGCTACGAAACCAATTGAAAATATTACAACAAATATACTAAAAAGAATACCCTCGAATATTTAACCTTTTTGCAACAATTTAAAAAAGTGAAAATACAATGTGTCTGACCTTTTTGATTTTTTTAATTTAAAAAATATTTAAACATGATAATTAGTTTTGTCCAAATTCTCCGTCGTCATTGTTCAGGATTTCAATTAAATTGCTGACAGTATTTTCGGGAATATGTACATTTTAAGAGCGCCTCGTTATAATTTCATTATTATATCGACATGGGACGAATGGAGGGAGATGGGCCTTCTCTCCTTTTTTTGACTATTTGGTTGTATGATGACTTTTTGACAATTTGCTTTCATGACGAATGGTGTTCCCCGACCATTATTGGGGGAGCGATAAACTCAATTTAAGGAAGTTCATATGAAAATATCCATTTCCTTAAGTACTCAAGGTTGAATCGTGCCTTCGGAATCTGTCGGGGAATGAAGTGAAAAACATCGGTAATGCAATCAAAATTGATTTTACATACGGTCGGGTCGTCGTGCTCTCAACTTTCGCCTTAAAAGGTCAAATGATATGCGGTTACCGCTATATTTTTTTCCTCCGTTCTTTTATTTTCGTATGAGGTCAAAATATTTGCGGTCCATACATAAAATTATTGTGTTATGAGAAAAAGTCTATCAGACCTTTTACCAACCGCATTAACAATAATAAACAAAGTTAAAAAAAAAAATTTTCCGTACTAATTTTCGAAATTTTTATTTTGAATTTAGACCTCAGAAATGATGGAGAAGCAATAAATAAGAAAATCAAGTAAAATGCCTTCATAATCTTTGGGAATCCAGTTTCAACTCTTCTAGGAGAAATTATTTTCTTATTTTCTAATTTTCAATACATATATAAATATAAAGTAAAAAATAAAATAAAAATGTTTTATTCAAGCCCGCCACCTCCAAAGCTTCTTCAACTCACCCTTCTAAATTATAAAGACAAAACTTACGTCCACTCAACTTTTTCCATTTCCCAATTTTTAATCAATTTCATATTGAAAATTGATTTTTTGCTTCCAAAAATTCTTATCTGGTTTTTTTGGAAGAAAAACCACTAATGCCAGGTGTATTTAGTAAATTTATTTAGTTTGACCGGTGTATAAAATCTACGAGGAAGTTTGTTTTTTTCTAATATCTGACGCAAAAGTTAACAATGAAAAAATATGAATATGAATCATATTCTTATGTAAACGAGCATCTGTGTATAATTATGTTAAAAAGAGAAAGGGAAGTGCATCGGTGAATTACAAATGTTTAAAGGTCAAAATGTTTTCTTATTGAATTATTTACGTTGTCAGTACGCTTTAAAGAGGAAAAAAAAAAAGAAAAAAAAAGTTTTTCCTCTAATAAGTAGTTCGCCTTATCCTAGTAGAGATTTCACACTTTTTCTGCAGCAACGCTTTTTTTTAAGGTTACTTCTTATTCGTGATTTTATCAGAGGAGGAGGGACTGATAGCCCGGAGGAGATTTACAACTTTTTACCCGGAGAAACCCGGCCAGGTTGTAAATCTAAGGTACCTCCCCTTACCCGCCCTTCCATCACTGCGGAGGCTACCACACACTCACATAAAAAAAAATATTTAACTTGTAAACTAATCATAATTAGGAGTGATCATAATAATTAATTATATCGGTACCGAGGTGTTGGCTGTGCCTATAAATCAGTCGGGCCTAAAGGGGCCGCCTCGATGGAATGTTAATGACAACTCTCACACCTGCCACATTCATCCAAACAGATTTACATTATATTACTCAATACACATAAACCCTCACAATCATAAATATATTTTAGTTTTCTTTTATCTGAATCCATGATAATTTACATTGCTTAACCTAAAATGCCTTTATTTTGAGTTTTTTTTTTTTTTTGAAGAAGTTTCTTTAAAGGCACGACTTTATTAGAGGCTGATAAGAAAGTCTCGACAAGCCAAGTCAGTGGGTATTTTATGTCTTCAGAAGCGCTCTGAAGTCATCAGCCCGCTTCCTAACATAGAACTACTTCAATTTGACTTATGACGTCATCAGAGTTTCCTCCCTCATCCCTGCCTATGCTTTCATTATCCTTTTAATGAAAAATTAATTAAATTCAATCATTATCATCGTCGATACGATAGTTATGGGGCCCAGGGTTCAAAGCGGGCGGTCCCCAAATTGAACCCAATGAAATGGGTTTTTCTGATAGGAAATGAAGTTAACATGTAGGAATTGTTAAGAAGATAAATATCGGTCTTCATTAAAATTTTTAAAAAATTCAAAACTTGTTTTATCAGGAGTAAAAATAATTTGAAAATGTTAGTTAAAAAAACTCTTAACAAATGTACAGTTTATTGATTATTTGAAATGATTGTCTTTTTCTCGTCTTAATGGGAAACGATTTGTGAGTGCAATAGCGTTTTTTTCTGTCAAGAATGACCTGGAAAGACGTAAATCATAAAATAGTGCCTAATCATCGCTCATTTGCCGTCGGAGGCCTATTAGTGGATAAGGCGCGTCCTCCTAATGTTTGCTTTTAACCGCCTTAATACACTTATAACGTCTCCTTACATCAATCACGAATCTTTGTTATAAACTTGTGACAAAAATGTCCTCACCTGTATTGGTTTTTTTTTTTCTTTTTGGCGTCCAAATTACTGAAAAATGATTCCATTTTTTTATGTAAGTGTGTCAACTTCATGTA
The DNA here is from genome assembly GCA_014119065.1 of Orius insidiosus. NCBI lineage: Eukaryota > Metazoa > Arthropoda > Insecta > Hemiptera > Anthocoridae > Orius > Orius insidiosus. The sequence continues at coordinate 84,502 of JACGAQ010000543.1, read as the reverse complement.
TCCGTTAGCAGGGGTCTACTTTGTTTTTTTAAAAATAGAATCGCCTGCCTACGGAAGATTAAATGACTGTTATTAAAAATAGACGGCCCTTCGGCGGCTCAAACGGCTATTGTAATTTAAAAGTCTGTTAATTAGTACTTTTAGCGTGGATTAGTTGTGTCTAAGTTTGGATCCGTTTTTAATTTTTTAAATGATATTGAAAAAATTAATTGTTTAAGTTTCTTCTGTCCTATTTTGGGAAGATTTTTTTTCCGATAGAATTATCATCAGCAGTGAAAAGTTCATATATAAAAAATGGTAGAAAATAAAACAAACTAATGAATCTAAAAGAAAATCTGTCCATTTTTTCTAGTGATTTCTGCTAAAATTAAAAGACGTTAAACATTTTATAAAGAGAAAAAGAAAATACTTCCTCTGAGATTTTTCGTGAATAAAATTTAGTTTTAAAAACCAAATTAGACATTTGCATTGGAAATGACGGTCCCGAATCCACCATAAAGGTCTTGTGATGTAAATAATTTTTCCTCCATTCGAGGTTAAATCCACAAGATGAAGTAATTTTTTTTTCTTTTTTTGACGTCGGGAAATATTAAAGAATATTTTAAAAATGTATTTTGAACTGATTGTTCCATTAGAAATCATATTAATCGAAAGTGTCATTTCGAGCTTTTTAAATTTACGAGTGAGGCACCGCCTTATGAAGATGGCCCCGACGGCCTTTTTCGCTTTTGATTCATGAGTCGCATGGACTACGTCATCAACCCGTTTATCGATAAAGAAACGTTCTGATAACCGATTTGGTGATTGGTTTTTTGATTTGGTAGACCCCACCCTTTTCAATGAGCCGGCTTCAATTTTAAGGTGAACATCAGACCAGCACGACCGTGAGGAGTTTCGGAAAACTATAAATAGTCATACTGTTCCAATTATGTATTTGTATTGTGGAAGAAAAGTCCTTGTCGATCAAGATTCCTAATCAATTGAAGCGCTCCGGGTACTCAACATCGGACAACTTTTTTTTTTTTCATTTTCCGATCCTAGACTTCTTGGTGAATACACCCATATAATTTTTATGTTGAGTTCGCCCTTTTTTCCCCTTGAAATACGTAAAAACCGATATGCGGCAAAGCTCTAACTGCGATATCCGAGCGGGTACGAAGGGCGAACTCCACATCCTAGTCCACAACCCCCACTCCTTTTCCCATTCCAGGGCATGACTTTTCTGTTGAGTTCGCCCGTAACATAAAACTTTAAAATGCGAATATCTCGAAACTACGTTTTGTTGAGTTCGCCCTTCGTACCCGGAGCGCCTCAATTTTCCTCTACAGGATCTGCAACACCCTCTTTCCCCGAATAGGTATTGTAAAGCCTTCTATTTGAGTGTTTTCGGCTGGAAAAATAATGAAAACTACATAAAATTGGTTGATCGGGATTTCTCTTGGGCAAAAATTAGCGGGAGACGATAAAAATCTGGTAAAATGAGGTTTTCTGGGCCAAAAATCAAAGGAAAAATTTCCAAAAAGGTTTTTTGCGCGGCTAGGAAAATTAAACAATTGGTGAATTGAAGAAAGCAAGAACTCCTAGAGGCTCGCATTACTTTTTGTTTTGAAAAATCAAGATTTTCGTACACAGGATACAGCGGAGCCAGGTAAAAAATGAGTATCGATAAAGCGCCAAGCTGTCTACGGCCGCATCCTACTAGCCGATCTAAAAACTTCAAGACGCTCTAGGATAGAATATCTTTTAAATTCAAGTTCCATGAGGAAAAAAAAAGCTATCGATTGACATTTAAATTTTTAATTAATTTCAATGATTCATAACGAATTGAAAATTGTATTGCGGGTGTAAACCGTCCTCGACTGAATCAAACGGGCGGATACGTGAAAGTTATCGACTCACGATTACAATTGTAAATCCTCTTCGTTGCGGTCGAAGTGAACCTGTGAGAATCCGGAGGCGATCGCGGTGGGGATTTAAATTAATCATATCTAACAACGTCTTTGAGGTTTCCACCGCGTATGTTTGATGAGCCGACATAAACGCGGGGCGTCAACCGACCATCCGAAGGTAATTTATAAACAAACCGTCTCCTGAGATTAAAAAGAAAGAAAACTTTTTAGATACGAGTCTTCGAAAGGTGTCTTCTAATGAGAAAGACTGCGTGGTTAATTTCCGTGACTTTGTCTTCGCTTTTGGAATCGGACTGAATCGTTTGAATGAACACTCGTTCGTGAGATAAACCGCTGGGTGTTAACAAGAAGCTTAGATATAGCGCCATGCTGTCTAAGACCTCTCGTTCTACTAACCAACCCGAAAACTTTGGAATGTACCTCTCGCTCTTGTTCTTTTATTATTATCTTTTTTCTTCTCTTAACTCTTTCTCTTCCAAATTATAACGTATGTATAATCAACTCGGCTTTCTTCTGTTCTTGTTAGCCGCCTCGTAAATACTCACCGTTGTCGTTAATTGTAATCAGAACCGACGCTTTTTTTTCTCTCTTGGGAGGAGGCAAGGATTTAATGTCATATCTTAAAGTGGAAAACGTCCATCATTAATAAGTACTTCGGGTAATTAGACTTCCGGTTATAAAGCTTCCATTTTTTTAAGTCGACAAACGGAATCTCAACAAAGCGCTGCTCATGATAACCTTGATCTTATCTTGAAATTCTCTACGTCCAGAAACTGCACAAAAACGATAAAAACACTCCAAGTTTTGGAAGTCTATAAGAGCTCGCAAAAGTAGACAAATTGATTGGCGAATTAGCGAATGGTTATATTCCAATAAATCTGCCAAGAGTATCAAGGATTTTTTTTGCTCTTGACATTATTTATTTTCCAAAATTCAATTTTCGTCAAATTAGAAAAAGAATGAAAAATTTTTCAACATTTTGATGGCTCTTTCGGCCAAAAATCTTTTTAAAAGGTGAGCATATCTCTCAGACGAACAAAAACCCTATTTTCCAAGTGGTTTTCCCCAGTTTATCGGCCGAAAAACACGCGTCGTACCGGATTTGTGGGCGTTTTCCTCGATATTGCGGTAGAGAAACTACCATTTTACAGCGTATTTAGAGCTTTCCTAGAATTTTAGAATTTCTACTCTTTTTTTGTTACTTGTATTAGCCACAGGCCTTTACAAAGGGGGAGGGGGGTTGGACCCAGGCGGGGGCTTTTGCCATAATGCCGTGGCGCCCTTTTTTCGGGGCCAACTACCAGAGGAGTGGCCTAACTAAATTATCCACAGATTTTGTAGAAGGATATTTTTAATTGGAATTTAACTTCCAACCAAAAATCCCTATACCCAACCTGGGATCGAACCCCGGTCTCCGTGGTGAAAGTCCAAGACTGAACCCACCAGCCACGGAGCCGGTTTTTAGGATTTAAAAAAAAAAAAATAAAAAAAAAAAAAAAAAAAAATAAAAAAGCCCTTTTTCTCTAAAAAAAAAACACCACATGTTTTTCGGACGATTTCCTCGGTTTTGAAACCAAGACTTTACCAGATTTTAAGCAGCCTTTTTCGATTTTTTTGCCTAGATTAACCATTTCAACCCAATTTTATGGCTGTTTTCCTTTTTTTTTTGCCAGAAAACCCCTTTTTATCAGATTTATGGGCGTTTTCCCCGTTTTTTGTCCAATAAGCCCTTTTCTTTTCTCCCCATTTTAAGTTTTCCTCAGTTTTTCGTACAAAAAACACCATTTTTGTGGATAAAAAAGGGCCCTTTTACCTGGGTTTGGGAATATTGTAAATTGGGAACTTGAGTGCTGACCCCAATAATTCGAAAAGATTGACGCCCATCTTGAGATTGCTCCACCACTCCTACAAAGCCTCAGCTAATCTGATAAGTCAAGACGGTTTTATTCGTTCAATTTCCCTTTATGGTAATATTAATAGCTCAAGGCACAGCCATGTATTTATATAAGAGGTAAAATTGCTAACAGACACTGGAAATGAGGCAGGTGCTAAGTTAAAGTAATTAACATTAACACCTTTAGGAGCAAAGATGCTCCATCAAGTTCAACGTTCATCCAGGTATAACTACATATTATTAGCTCCACGAATCTACGCTTACACCCTCCATCTCCTTTAAAAGTTCATCCCCCCATCTAATGTTGTTACAGGTGGTCAAGATGAGAAAAAGATAAAAGCATTCATGAATTCAGGCGATTTTCGACAGCCATTAAAGTTTTTTTAATTAAAAAATGGAATCGTTTAGACGATTTCACACAAAAGGTATCAGAATGCTATCCCTCGCGTTTCGCATTAATTTGGCCTCCATTATTCGCTAATTTTGCCTTCAGGAGATTTATTTTTTGTCTTATTTCTCCGAAAATTGATCGAAATAATGATGGAAGCCGATTTTAAACCGGTCTCCCGAACGAAAACAAACAGATTGAAAGAATTTTCGCTGGCTAATTACGCTTAAATAATTTGCTATATTTGAGTCCGTTCGAAACTTCCAAGTGATTAATTTAAGCCACGATAAATTAAAAATCCCTCCCCCTCGATTTCCCATTCAAATCGTCGGCTTCTATTTAATTAATAAGAAGCATTGGTCAAATTTACAAATACCTGTCATTTGCATATTTATGAAACTCGCTCTGTAATTTGTTTGAACGTTTAATTTTGTCTACCTACTATTTTATATTTCGACATTGAATCGTACTTTTTTTTAGACGATGAAAACACGTCTTAAATGATGATATAAAAAATTTAAAACTTGACAAATTTATTGCTTTTGCTTTGTATATTAAAAAGAGTTCTTTAGCTTCATAAATAATTGTATTTTGAACGAGAAACTGTGGTTCTGTCGTGCGACGGACTAAATAGAAAGAGTCTTTTTAAGGGACTTTTCAGATTTACATAATTGGTTGGGATATTTTTCCTATTGCCTCGTAAATATCTAAATATTTTAGCCCATTTTGAGATATGAGCGGTTTATAAAGGGGAATTTCGTGGTTTATGGATTCATTAAGTTAGTTTATTTAACCGACCAACAGATGGCGCGGATGTCAAATGCCTAGAAGAATCGCCATTCGATAACATTTTTCGATGAACTGAATATTAAAAAGCTGTCGACAAATTGAAAAATTTATTTCCACGTTTTATAATTAGGCGGAAATAAAAATATTGAGGCGAACGGAAATGAATTGATCGTTTTGAAGACCGGTTCGACGTGAAATCATCCACCTTCTAGAAACAGGCCTATCAAATCTTACACAACAAAACGCTTTTTTTTTTTTGACTTAAAAGAAATTACATACTGAAAAAAAATCTTCAGGCTATCGAAACTTCATAACGACGGCTTCAAAAATCGATTTGCAAGTTCATTTTAAAACAATAAAAATTTCACTGTTCATTTCCGCTCAGAATTCTTTGGAAAGAGCAAAAATACATTAAATTTTCTTTTAATGATTATTAGTAGGTACTTACAACGAAAAACTAAAACGGGTGAAGGACGTAGTTTACCATGCATTAAAAATGCTAAAAATATGCATCCGTTTATCTTAAAATCTTAAACGCTTATAAGAAATTCTGAGAACCTCGTAATTCTTTATAATATACAACTCATTAAATCTGTCAAAATGAATTGTAAGTACGTATATTGTTTTTTTCTCTCTCTCCTTTCTTTCGGATAGTTCCGTCTGCGGCATAATCGGAAGCTAACTTAATTGACATTAGGGCCGAAGAGTAATCTTGCTAAAAATTGGTCAAATAATCGAATTTATAGGAGTAATACACAGAAAAAAGTGTTGTGGAATCTCTGAATAGGCTGTGTGAAAAATCAAGGGTCGATTTAGTTGGTAGAACTGATAAGAACTATCAGGCGGGATTAAAGTATTTATAAATTAAAGAAGTTAAGTGAGTTGAAAAGGGTAGCTTCCTGTAAATTAGCGCTTTTAAGCCGTTGCTTGATTAAATAAAGGAACTGGTCTGTGATTTTAATTTTCTTCCTTATACTGCCCCCAACCACTTGGGTTATAATATTAGTAGGTACGATGGTGATTTATTTGACCGGTTGGCGGGACTGGGAAGATGAAGGTAACTGGATCTATATTTCCCCGATCAGCTCGCTATTTTCCAAGAGTTCTTATTCCTCTTAATTTATTTGTGTTGTTGCATACCATTGATCATTCGATCTGTCTGGCAGGCGTTTTTTAATGAAATTAGGAACTTTCCTTAGAAAAATTTTCCCCATAAGTTTTATATAAAATTAAAGAGGGGAAAAAATAAGAAACAATGCCGTTTGAATTTTTTTCCTACGTTGAAAAATGGATTTTTAATGAATTTTTGAAATTTGGCTAGTGATAAGAAATGTCCGATGGGCGGTGCGGGGACGTGACGTCACCCCTGCCGAGCGTTCTACTGGTTTTGGTTCCTCCCGTGCTTGAAGCAGTGAAGAAACTTAATATTAGTAGTTTTTTTGGACTCTTTATTCAAATAAACATGGTACGCGAAGGATTTGTGATTGCGTCTTCAGATAATTTGCCGTCTTTGTCCGAATTCGCCGTTTTCGAATTTATAAATTGCGTTTACTCCGGGGGCCAAGGGGCAAAAATAGAAAAGTAAGTGCTTCTTTGTTTGAAAGTTTGTTTTTAAAATTTATCCATTAAAATTTAATAGTTACGTTCTTCTCAAAGAAAGTCATGATGTTCCTTAAAGTTTATTTTCATTTTTTTTAAAAAGAAATAAGGAAAAATTAAACAACTAGGTTAGGTTCAGTTAAGTGTAATAATTTTATGAAGTTATAAAAGAAGTGCCTAGGTTTGAGTTTAGGTATACTTACTTATTTTTATACCTTCTTATATCACTTATTACTAAAATGTTAGAACATTGATGTAAGTAAATAATATTTAAATCATTTCTTGCAAAACATCACGCCTTCTTACATCAAAATGGTCTTCACAACAAAAAAAAAAAACCGATTTGTAAGACAAAGGTTGAGACGTAGTATCCCGTCTTACAGCACTGAACCATTTTTTAGCAGTATTACGATCTTGTGGAACCTTTGAAAATTATAAGTAACAAAATGAAAAATTGACAAGGACAAAATGTACATATTAGGTATTTAATAACAACTTACCGTAATAAACAACTTCTCCGGAGTTGAAATAGTGGTGTTCCGGCACATCGGAACAAAGCAATATTTGTATCTCACCATGGCGTAAAATATAATAATAAATAAAACGTATAAACAATATCCATGGGCGCCAAAAGGAAGGCTTTACTTTCCCATGTCATCTATGATTTGGCAGGGGTGACGTCATCACCCCCACTCCCCAGAAAAAACTTTCTTATCAATTCGGCAAAAATTCAATTTTCAAAAAATCATTAAAAATCCATTTTTTATCGCAGGAAAAAAATTCAAACGGCATTGTTTTTAATATTCTCTCCTCTTTCATTTAGTGCAATAAAAAAAAATGGTCAAGTTACCAATTGAAAATAACTGGGAACGATATCTCTCGAATTTTCAGCCCTTCGCTTCCAGCGGTCTTAGCTGCACGATCTGCATAGCTTCTATCCATTTGGCAGTTCACGTAGTATCAAACAGATTTCTTGAACAACAGCATCAATTGTGTACATTCGTCTCAGGGCTTGAGGGCTGGAGTCAGAGCATAGCACTAACTCCTTTTGAGACGGGTAAGTAATGCACAGTGCTTTATTAACTGCCAGGAGTTCTGCACTGTAGTTGCTACTCATTGGGTCGAGTGCAAATCGGCGACCTTCGCATACCAACACCCAGAAGTGGTTTTGAGCAGTCAGTGTATATGGAGGCTCCTCTACGACGGTTACTTATCAACTTTGCGGATTCTTGTTTGTAGAAGTGACTGGGAGTGCATATTCTATGAAGAGGAAGGCAAAGAGTGGGTGAAAAAGCCATGGGCCTAAAGGGTGATTGTAAATTTAAAAAGGATGATTGCGAGGTGTGGGTTGAGCAAGGAGTTATTGGAGCAAAGAGGCGGGATTCGTAGCCTCCCGTGTGCACAGTAGTTATAAATAAACGGATGAGAACTTTCTCGACTCGTTTCTTAATGAGGTTTGAGAAAAAGAGAGGGCGAAGATGCGAGGGAGGAGGTGGTGGTGTGGCGGTGCGAAGATGGCCCGAAGGAGGGTAACGGGAGGTGAATATTAATTGTCGGAACACGTTATCCCCTTTAATAAAAACATATTAGAATAAAGTGTGAGCGGGTGGGTCTAAGGAGGTGTGATTGAAGGGCTGGGTAGATAGGCTAAGCCTGTTTTGATTTCTATCAGGGTGCCACGCCCACGAAGGAGCCGACAAAAGGAAGGCCTGAACACCGCAAATGTGTTTGAGTTACCCGTAATTACAGGGTAGGGGCAAAACAAGGAACGTTTACTCTGGCATCCTCGTACTCTTCGCTCTGAAAACATCAACCGGTCAAAGACGCCGAAGAATCTGTCGTTCGTTCGAAGGCGAAAACGTGAAACCGAAGGCGAGTCGGATCGCTCATGTTTTCAGCGTGATTGATACGGAAAATGGTGGGGGGGTAAATGTTTATTCGGACGAGTTCAAAGGCGAGATGCGCCCCGGGGCTTCAGTCGCCTCCCTCTTCATAAAGAAACTCCCATGTCACACCCGACCTTGACACAATACTCCGTCCGAACGTCTTCAGTTTAGCCCATTATAAATCAATTCCTTCACATAATGCGTTTATCTGGACAATAAACCTCCTTGAGTGCATAAGCAATAACATTGTTACTTGCCCACAGTCTGGCCCGTTACGCCGTAAATCTATTCCCCTCCTCTCCCCTATATAAAATACCGATGAATCATTTTCATAGTTTTTCTCACTCGTCTACTCTCCCAGACAAGCAACGCGGTTTCGTTCTCAGAAAGAAAATAAAATTTCCGAGGTGTAAAGATTCATAAAGTTACTTTTTATCACCCGTTAAATATCATTATTTTAAGCTTTTACATAAAAATTCTTTTTTTTAATAAGAAATCGCCTTTGAAACTGCTTTACCTCACCACAAAGTCTTCAGCGGTTGACGCACAACTATCAAAGCTTATCATTCACACTGCTCGTTTCTAAGACGCAGAGCCGCTTTTTGACATTAGAGACCAAAATGAGAGGCAATCGGCTTCTTTCGTGCAAATTTGGATTGAACACTAGAATGCTAAAAAAGTGCCAAAGGAGGGCGAGGAGAAGGACTCCGATGGTGAGACTCGCAGAGCCACACTTTCGGCAACTTCCTTTGAGGAAAAATAGACAGAAAGGTCAAAAATATTTCAAGAATTTTGATCGAGTCATGTTTTCCAAACAGAAGACAACTGATTCTCACTGAATGTTTTCCCATCATTATAGGACTCACTAAGTAAAACTTGTTCCAGCAAAATTAATTGCGTCATATTTATCATCTTAAATTTAAGCCGTAACCTCTAATGGTTGGAGAGTAAAATAAACGAGAAACACGAAACTCATAAAGGTTAACAGGGGAAGGGTGGGGGCATATCAAACGTTGCTACTACAAACAAAATCAACGCAGACTTTGTTAACGCAGACATGCTAACGAGTCTAAAGTAAACTTAATGCGCCAATCAATAGCCCAGGCCACGTCACACGACACCTTCGCCCTCGCTACCCCATCCTACTACCTGCGCGCTCACACACACCGCCTTATTCGCCGCCTCTTTTACATCACCGCGAGAAGGGCATTTAATTTAAACTAATCCGAAGACTTAGCATGTTAGCAGTTCATAAGCCGATGAACTTACTCTACCTCACTTTTCCCAAGTTTTTCACAACCTTTCTACTTTCTAGGTGTAACCAACGGTTTAAGTCCACCTAGTTCAACCACTGAGGAAACAGTTGAGTTTTGAGTACAATTTGTTTCTTGCAAGGATCGTCCGGCGACCGGCTATTTAAATCATCCATTGATATTTTTCGCTCTATTCTCGACTTAAAAGATGAGACGATGCATGAAGCTCGGGTTTAATAACTGCAATTACAAGAGAGGCTCTTTTTATTCTTTATTTTTCCTCGTATATTTTTAGAGCGGGCGAAATAATAAATAATTGGAAGAAAACTGGTAGGATAATTTGAATGATCAGTCAAGTGTCGATAATGAAAGCCCAGTTGACAGCCTCGTTCGCAAACTCTTCATCACGCGTAACTGTATCTAGGAACAAAAGATACCTTAAGTGCTTAATTTTATGTGACGGCCCGCGGGCGAGGAAAGTATCTAGCCCCGGATATTCATGAATATTCGACGTTAAAATTCGTTTTACAATCCATTTTAACTTTCTTAAAGAAAAGTTATTGATTTGCTCCCCAGTTTTCAGAATCTTCCAGTTCAGTGCAAACTTTGATACTTAGATACAAATGCGTTTTAGTTTTGAGCAAAACCTGTTGGAATATTCTAAGAACTAAAAATAGTTTTTAAGGAGAAAAAAGTCTGTTGGCGTGACCGCTGTGTGACATAGTCACATTAATATTATTTACCCCAGAAGGTCAAATATATTTAATAGTTATTACATGATCGACCGTCCAGATAAGATTTTTTTTTTCATTTCCTCTGATTCTTATCCGAAGCAAGGTTAGCTCCGACCGACACCGTTCGAGCGATTCAATATGAAAAACGTTTTAAACACACACCGACAAAAAAAGAGAAAAAATGGCCAATAAATTGAGGCGCTCCGGGTACGAAGGGCGAACTCAACAAAACGTAGTTTCGAGATATTCGCATTTTAAAGTTTTATGTTACGGGCGAACTCAACAGAAAAGTCATGCCCTGGAATGGGAAAAGGAGTGGGGGTTGTGGACTAGGATGTGGAGTTCGTCCTTCGTACCCGCTCGGATATCGCAGAGCTTTGCCGCATATCGGTTTTTACGTATTTAAAGGGGAAAAAAGGGCGAACTCAACATAAAAATTATATGTGTGTATTCACCAAGAGTTCTAGAATCTGAAAATGAAAAAAAAATTTTTGTCCGATGTTGAGTTCGCCCTTCGTACCCGGAGCGCCTCAATTGGTTTCAAAGAAATTAAAAACATTTCATTTTATCTTAATTGTGTATGGCGACAATTCCGGTAGGTAGGCAAAGTGCTATTTCAATGGGCAGGCCCGGATTTCAAGTGGGTAGTAGGTAGACATATTTTTACGTCCCTCCTCATCCCTTCTATAGCCACGAAACACCCTTTACACCGAATTCTTTTTCTTCCCTTTTTTTGCCCATAAACTCTAAAGTTTTCACCATTTTCACCCCGATTTTTAGGCTACATATTTCCTCAAATTTCGGACAAAAAAAGCCCTTTCAACGGTATTAGGGGCTTTTTCTTTAATTTTCTGAACACAAAACGAGTTTTTGGACGTTTTCTTCCACCCTCTCAATGGGAACGGATCTCCACTGGCAGCGTCGACCCTGGTTTATCCCAGATAAATAAAATAAATGGAAGAACGTGGAGATACCACATTCACTATTCCAACCTATTTAAAATTTTTTCTTAAAGAATTGATGTTTTTACTGCATTTTCTGATTGGCGAGATCGAAAAACTTTCAACTAATTGCTCAGGCACGATTTGAATGAGAAACCCATGCTACTTGGCCGAAATGTCAAAAGTGTTCTTAGTTAGCGTTCTGGTAAGTAGGTGCTTAAAAGGTTTTATCCGCACCTTTTCGGAAAAGGTCTACTTTTTTGTGTTTCGGGGTTCATGAAGTGGGTAATGTCAGCTTTTAAAACAGCGGGTCCACAAGTTCGAGGATCATCAGTTGCATCACAGAAATACGAAGGTGAAAAAAGAACAAAGAAAGCCAGCAAGTGTTTACAGGTTCTTTCAACCTAAAAGTCGTCGGGCGGTGTCAATGGGTCGGTAACAAATGAAGACGATACGCTTTAACAAAAGGGCGCTACGACAATAGAAGCTCACGAGGTAGCCTTTATTAACTGATGACATATGCTTGAAATGAATGCGATGATAAATAAGAGGCTCGGCACCACATCAAAAGAATGGATTCTGATATAGAACAATGCTAAAATAAACCAACTTTGTATTATTGATGCTATCAAAATGTTTGTCGGGTCCGGACAGTCGGTTTTCACCTTTGTCAAGGGCGCTTTTAACTTCTCAAAAGAAGCGCCGTTATGTTGCCTCGCCTATATTCTAATTGTAACGAGATATTGTCCTCAAAGGATGTAAATCAATAATCAGCCTTTCTATTCTTTCTTTGAATAGTTCATTCAATCCTCAAGTCCAAAGACCTACTAATACAGGGTGAAAAAAAATTATTACATCAAATTAAACCAACATGGCTTTCTCTGGCGGTAAATTTTTTTTTCTCTCTTTCCAATCTTTGTTTTCTTTGAGCAGAAAGGTTCTGCCGGTAAATAGCATGGACGGGATAAAGGGGCTACTTAACGCAGTGAAAAACACAAGTCGGCTTGGCGGTACACGAATTAACTTAAAGGGGCGTCCTCGTTTTTTTTTTCTTACTCCCGCGTCTTTGTTTCACTTTTTGTTATTTCTCAACGTAAATCATCTTTAAATGCGGTGCATTCTAGAAGTACATTTCATTAAAGCCAGGCTCGTATGAGGAAAAAGCCCTACTCGACTTTACTTATTAAGAATTTTATTTCAAGAGGGTGTAAAGAATTTATTTCGCCTGCAATGGCCAGGAAAGCCCTCACCAATAGCTCGGACATTGAGGGTGATACACTTACTTCTCGCCTTCCATCATCTCGAAGAAAAGGGATAAAAAAGGAACCTTAGAAAACTGCTGAAAATTATGTTGAACACATAACGAATCGCAGAAAAAATGGTTCCCCCAGGAAAATCTCGATGGGTATACGAACAATGCCCGAGAAGAAATCAGAAATAAGATTTTTTTGAGTTTAAAAAATGATGCCTCGGGATGGCAGGTGTATCAAAACTAACATACGAATTAAAAACGTATAATGTCTCCACATACTTCATTTTGTGTCAGTTGCGTTTTCGTATCTTTTGTTCATTCGCCCCGCCCATGAGCGTTCCAAGTGTCATTCCTGAAAGATCACGCGACTTTACAAGAAAGAATAAAAACCGCTCTAGTATTTGTTTCTTTTTTGTACCATTTTTTTTAGTACCTTTGCGGTAAAACAATCGAGTCTGGAGGGAAAAAAATGGAGAAGGGTGTGAAGATGGACACCTTTTACACCCTGAAGAAATCCGTGAATTATTCATAGAGGGAGGGCAATTTCTTCTTCCATTCTTCGGCCCGTTTTTAAAAGCAGATGTTCGCGTGTCGTGAGTCGTCCGCCTTTTCTTAGGACACGGTTTTTATCATGGCCTCTTTCATATTTTAACATGTAGACATAGAACCAATTTCAAAATATTTGTAAAGGAGAGAAAAAAAATATTTTTTTTAAATTAATCAGCTCTAAATATGTAGGAACATCTTTTAGGCGACCTAATCGGTTTTAAATATGACAGCGATCTAAGGATGCTTGTAAGCATTTATGCAGATGAGGGACAATTTATTAAAATTCAGATTAATCCAGGATTGATTTTTTTCAGGTCCTATAATGGTGGCACAAAAATAAGGTGCTATGAAAGCCAAACTATTAAAATGTACTTCAAAAAGTTCGGCGTCCTTTAAAAAGCTCAAAACTGAAAGAAATAGTAGAAGTTACTGCCCCATTTTCTTCTAAAAATTTCAGTTAAGAAGAGTTTCTAAAGGGACTTTTTAATCGCGAATCTTCTGAAGACAATAGAGAGTTTCAGGGAATCGTAATTCCGAGTCCCGACTCCGACTCACCAAACGGGAAAGGTATTCTCGTAGAGGCTATAAAACAGAGTTTCAGGAAGTCGTTCCGACTCAGTTCCGACTCAGTTAGTTCACAATATTCTCACTAGAGCAAATTCATGAATCGAACTTAGGTACCTTTATTTCTTCGACTTTAGCCAATACTGTTGAAAAAACTCCCAGGGCTCCTTGTTGGATTTGAAATTGTGAAAACAACAAAAAACAAACCGAAACTAAACGATATTGGATTTGAAATCGTAAAAACAACAAAAAACAACCTGAAAATAGACGAAATTGTATTTGAAATCGTAAAAACAACAAAAAACATGAACCCGATACTAAAAGAGATAACGAAATAACCTTCGTAAAATATAACCTTACGTTTACTCGGAGTCGGGATTTGAGTCGTTCCGGTATACGACCCAGCCGAGTCGGGTCGTATTACGATTACGACTGGCGGCTCGAGTCGTATGACCTTGAGCGAGTCGGAGTCGGGACTCGGAATTACGATTCCCTGAAACTCTCTATTAATTCCTTAAACGACCGGTCGCACAAACATCAATGACTCACCGTGTTGAAACTTCTGTTAGAAGGCTTTTTTAACACATTTATGAATCGGAATGTGAGAATTTGAAAAAATTACATTTCGTTTCATTTTGATTTCTGTGAGAATGGAAAAAAAGGTCGTTTTATCTGATCAAGTAACAAAACAAACCTTTAATTATATATCACTTTATATACATCTTCTCCTATAAATGCACCTTTTATGTTAATTTCGACTTCTTTTTGTGTTAAATAACAACTGTTACGTATGCTAATTTCTAATTGTTTAGGTCTTTTTTTGGTATTAAATTGAGAAATAGATGTGGTCGGATGCCCCAACTCCATTTTCCCCTAGCGTGAAGAGTTGAACAAAAAAACACAAATTATCAGCCTTCGTCAAACAAATGTTTAATGGAAGTGTCATCTATTTTCATGGAACCTAAAATGTCGGGTCTTCCTAAACTGTTTCACGGTTGAAAAATGGCTTTGTCACGTCATCTGGATGATAGCATTCATAACTTAAAATATAATATAATACGTCCAGATCTTTAGATTTTAGTTTTTTATCGACCACTATTATAATTATCGTTTTTTGTATCAGGAGTATGGTCTATTATTCCGTCCAGATCTATTATTCTTTTTTCATCTATTTTATTGAGTTAAAAAACGGTTCTGTAAAGAAATTTTGTTGACTAACGAAACGCTAAGTTACTTTCGCTAAAAGGCTACAGGTAGCGTTCAACTTCAATAGTCCTATTTCTTTTTCGCTTTCCTGGAAAATGGATGCAAAGTTTAAAAAAAAAAGATTTATCCATACTTAATAACTTTAATAAGCCATGAAGTAACAGTTTTTTGTCAGTATTGTTTAATATGTATGTAATTCGAAATATTAAATTATGCAACGTCGGATTTAAGAGCGTTGAAACCGCAATAGATGAAAACCTATTACGGCCTAGTAATAAATAATAATTGTCTTGAATAGTTAACGTTTTATACACAATTAGCCTTGTGCAATGACCGTTTTTAAGTCGATGAACTGAATTCGTTTCATCAAAGAATGTGGGGAGGGTTTTTTCTATTTATATTCAGACCACAAAAGCGCCGATTATGCATATTCCAGGAAGTTTTTTTTTTGGTCCTCAGATCGGGGAACCGCAGAAAGAATTCCCGGCTTTCATGATAGTTTTATTTTATTAAATAAAAAAAGGCGGATCCGATTTCTTTCTACCAAGAGTTAGGCAGAGAGGGAAGATGCCTAAAATTACTTCCCTAAATTTGAGCACTAAAAATCGTCGGAAAATATTTTATAAAAGCTAGTTTTCGTTATTTTGGGAATGTCAAGGCGGTCTTGGGAGCAGTTTTTCCAAAAAAGTTTTCCTTTGGAAAATAGAAAGCTTATTTTTCTAATAAAACATTTTTTCCAAAAAACCGCTAGCCAATTTGTAGGTTTTGACGAGCTCTTACCAAAATATATTATATAAGAAAATCCGATGAATAGTTTCGTCGTAACACTTTTACAGGAAAAATGCCCGCGCGCTTAAAAAGGAGTTAAAGAAAAGGATCTCTATCCCTCCTTTCAAGCGGTTGAATTCTCTCAAGGTCATTGCAGTTTGTAGTTCATCAAAATTATCTGATTTTGAGCCAACTCTGTACCCTTCAACTATAAAAGGAAGATCCTGTGATTTGATGAAAATTGCTGCCGTAAAGTGTTCCGGAAAAACGCGACGGACGGCCGGCACCACAGACAACTTCATGGTAGGCAAAGATTACTAATCAGTTTTCCACTGTGGGGTCTGGAAGACCCTTTCCAGAGACCGTGCCGGGTGTCACTGTAACTTCTTTTTGAGGAAGTTAATTCTCAAAAATTCAACTTTTTTGCCCACCCTAATAATGCGGAAGCCCCAACCTAGGCCCATCACCTCCTCTCCCTTGTGAAAAGCTGGTGTGGTTCTCACAAGATAGAACGAAATGCAAAAAAATAAAAAATTCTCAACGCTTATGATAAAGCGAAACTCAAAACCTAAAACCTAAAATGAAAATGGAAAAACTGCTCGCAAGACCGCCATTCATTCCCAAAATAACGAAACGAGCTGTTGTAAAAAATTTCCGACGATTCTTAGTGCTCAATTAAGGAAAGTAATTTAGGGCGAAAGTGCTGCGATCTCTTGTTTTTGAAACAAAATGCTCGATGGCCCTTAAATAAACTCATTTCGCTAAAATAAAAGGTTTGCAGGAGACCAGTACGGACTCGATCGGATTATTAGTTTTACCGAAATGATTATTCGGAAGATTTTTCCATGACTTTTGAGGAAGTTCCCGTCGCGATATTTTTTAAGGGCGAGGATACTTTGCATGAGGCCTAACAATCCAAAAAAATATTTAAATAAACTCCATTAATTGAAATTTAAGCAATTTTTTAGAAAAGATTCCAGTGGGCAATCGTTTAAACGTTTTAAAGAATAAAAAAGATTTGACGTGATTTGATTGGACGTGTCTAAAAACATTTCCCGAATAACTGTTATATCAAAATAACCTTTCTTCTTAGAAAATTAAATTTCTCTACGCATTATTCACTTACAGGCATTTTGGTTCAATTTCCAAGTAAAGTAATTGGATTCAAAAGGTGAATCCGAGCGTAGAAAAAGAAAAGCGAAAACAAATGTCGGACGAAAAACGATGATTGAATTTCACTGAGATTGAAATCACACGTTTGCGGTTTTTTTCCTTTTCTTTCAGATATGAAAATATTATTACATTTTCAAACGGGGAGAACTAAATAAATGCGGTAAACGGTCTCATACCTCAGAATTTATCAACGAAACGGTTCAGAATATTTATGTAAAAGTTGATTACGTAAATACTGTTTTAGAAAAGTAGGAAAGTAGTTTGTGACAGCAGTTTTGAAGATAATCAAAAAATGAAGAAAGGAGAAAATTTGATGAAAAAAGACTCATCCAAAAAAGTTTCAAAAACCTTAAGGGCCGAGCATTTTGTTTCAAAAACAAGAGATCGCAGCACTTTCGCCTCTAAAATTACTTTCCTATCTTTGAGCACAAAAAATCGTCAGAAAATTTTTTACAAAAGCTAGTTCTCGTTAGTTCGGGAATGTCTATACGGTCTTGGGAGCAGATTTTCCGAAAAACTTTTCCTTTGGAAAATGGAAAACTTACTTTTCGACTAAAACATTTTTTCCAGAAAACCCGCTAGCCATTTTGTAGTTTTTGACGAGTTCTTTCCAAAAACATAGTATTTATGAAAATCCGATGAATAGTTGCGTCTAACACAATGGAAGAAGCCGGAAAAAAGGACAAATCTGGACATAAATCTCCTACAAATATTGTGTTTCTCAGCTAAAAAAATGAGGAAAACCATTTTTTTAATTCTGAAACATACAATAATAAGGAGAGGAGAGAGAGACTGTAAAGACGCTCCCTAAAAACCGTACAAGAAGGGTACTACAGAATCTTTGAGAAAGATAAAAATAGAGATTCGGTTAAATGAATCGTGTAAAACAAACTAAAAGGAACAAATCAAATCGGTCAATTGAATTATCGGAATAATCGAGAATCGGATGGGAAAGTGTAAAACCGCAAAATAGTCAAAAAGGGGAGGAGCCGGGAACTCTTTTCTATCTGCGGTTTGTGTTTTTTTACCCGCGTTACCCACCCCTGGTACAAACCTACTAATTTTCTTTTTTTCACCTTCCGTGGTGTAAAGAAAAAAAAAAGACTAAACTGTGGATTAGTTTGAAGTGTTTATTGCAAACGCTTTTTGTGAATTTTTTTAACTTAATTTCGAATTGAACGATAAAAGAAAATTATGTTGTTTTAATATCACCTTTTGCTCTCGGAGGTAGCGTG
Source organism: Orius insidiosus (assembly GCA_014119065.1). NCBI lineage: Eukaryota > Metazoa > Arthropoda > Insecta > Hemiptera > Anthocoridae > Orius > Orius insidiosus. The sequence continues at coordinate 66,361 of JACGAQ010000543.1, read as the reverse complement.
TCTTCGGCAAGAAATTACAACTTGAGGCGGAACACTGAGCCTTGTGGTTAGTTATTTGATAAAGGGCCTAACCTCACGGTCATTACTTGTATTAAACCTCTTTTCTTCTTCTCTCTCTCTTTCTTCTTCTCCTTTTTTTTCATTTAAAAAAGAAAAATAATAGCGTATTCAAGATTTTATCTTTATTGTTTTGTATAAATAGTTAAAAACACGAATACCCATTAAAAACGTTCAAAACATAAAATGGATAATGCCACGTGTCAGTTGTCTACTGGCTTTCAGAAAAGCCAATACGTTGACGAAAATAAATAATTATGCATTCTAACGTATAATTTTTTTGAAATTATGGACTCATTTCTAAGGCGGTTCTTCCCGATGGCTTTTTTAAATAATTTTTTTTTGTGAAAAAATTTTGAAGTATAAGGCAGAAAAATTGTGTGTTCGCCCAGGCAGCCAGGCCAAATGGAACAGCCCTAATTTCTCGCTACTGTCCAAATCGATTTTTTTCCCAATAATATCTACCATTAAGCGAAAATATGGTGAAGATGGACCAGCAGTATTGCCGTAGCTCATTAAAAGTACTGGTTTGAAGAGCTTCCAACGAAAACTTCCTTAAAGAGAAGTATCTATATAGGAGGGGGAAGTATAACGGAGGGGACGTAAAACGTAGGGGGGGAAGTATATGGGAGGGGAAGTATAACGGAGTGGGAAGTATAACCGAGGGGGAAGTATAATTTTTCGAAAAATTTTCTGTTCTTTTTTTTGAAAAATTTTTAAGTTTTTTTTTCAAAAAATTTTCTAATTTTTTTCGAAAAATTTTCCGTGTTTTATTTATTTTTTTTTTTCGAAAAATTTTGTAAGTTTTTTTTCGAAAATTTTCCGGGTTTTCCTTTTTTTTTCGAAAAATTTTCCAAGTTTTTTGTCAAAAAAAAATTTTTTTTTTTCAAAAAATTTTCTAAGTTTTATTTTCGAATAATTTTACGGGTTTTCCTTTTTTTTTTTCGAAAAATTTTTAAGTTTTTCTTGCCAAAAAAAATTTTTTTTTGAAAAATTTTCCGGGTTTTTCTTTTTTTTTTTTGGAAAAATTTTTCTTTCTTTCGTTCTTTTTTTCGAAAATTTTGGTAAGTGTCAAGGTAGAAATAATGGGCTCTTTGGCCTAGGGATGTGCCTCTCGTGATGGGTAGAAGTACGAAATTTCTCCCTACTAAAAAATAATAATTAATAATTAAAAAGTGGCAATTTTTTACACCAAAAATTCTTAAAAATATAAGGAGGGTATCTCAATAACTTCTTTAAGGAAGTTAAAAAATAAGACTGACAGATCTTAGCTATTTTTGCCAATTTTGAAAAAAGCTTTCAAAATTATCAAGATCCAAAGAAGAATCTGAGAAAAATTGGTGAGAATCGGATGAAATTGCGGCCGTGAAGTATTCCGGTAAAATGTCGACGGCCGCCAGCGCAGAAAACCTGGAAGACCCCTCTTGCAAAAACTAGACATGGTGGGTAATGCAATATTTTCTCTTTGATAAAGTTAAAAAAGCTCGACAGATCGAGCAATCTGAAAACTTAGGGTCAAACCCAATAAGGTCTCAAGAACGTTCATCATTGGTCCACAGTCACTTAAAATCACTTAAAAAATATTTTGTAATCAAGAAAAGGCCATAACGGAGGGGAGTCTTAATGTGTCTTAAGAGTGAAGTCGGGAGAAGAACGTGCGTGTAAAATTGATGGTTGTTAGGCATTTGAAGTTGATGGTTTAACATGTCTGTCTTGAAGGATTAGCGAGTGAAATGTGATCCTTTGATGTAAAGCCGAGGTTCTAGTTAAAGGTGTTTGGAGGCCGGACGGTTGTTAAAAAACGTAAAGCGCACGGTTATGGCGATACTGGAAGGGGAGGGGAGCCTTCGAGGAATGGAAAAGTAAGTACCTAAAAAAAATCAGAGGAGCAACTGCAAGTAGCAAGTGGTCAACAATTAGTGAAGTCAACTGAACAGGCACCGATTACGCGTTCAACCCTTGACGTCATAAACCTTAAGTCTTTTGTTTAGCCTCTACTGCAAAGGAGAAAACGTCTCTTTAATCATCATTAAAGATGTTTCACTTTTCTAAAAAGGTTTTCCTTTTGGTTGCAGTCAGTTTCCTTTAAATTTCAACGTTGGTTTTGGGTTCAAATGTGATCATTCCAAACTTTGTTTGTATTTACGCAGTTGCCCTAAAGAAGGGAGTGGTTGTTTTCCAAAACATGTCGGCTAAAAAGAAGACTCCTAGAATAAAACCAATGGAGATGAGATTTCGTTTGAGCTGCTGAAATCTCCACGTAGGGCCTAACTTATCGAGACTTTCGAAACTTTTTCATTTAGGTACTCCAACCAGTTTCACCTCCGGCCTCTGTAATTACATATGATCAGCACCTGCATCACGCCTCTAGGTTAGCCAGGTGATTTTTACGGAATAACCACCGTCCTTGTGACAATGAATCGTTTTCGGTGTGAAGAAATTATAAAAAATTGTAGGTGTAGTCCCGAGTTTCGAGAAAATCGTTCGTGGCCCGTGACAAAGCTCTTGTACCCCCCTTCGCCGGCACTTCAACCCAGCATGTTCACGATTATTTAATTTTATAATCTGGCCCAAATACGAAGTTCTTTAACCCTTCAAATTAATGCAAATTTAATGTGTGAAGACTATTTTAATGTGCTCTAGATTTAAACGTGTCAAAAACTAGTTTCCACAAAAGACAATCGAAATCGTTTATTTTCTTCTGGGCTTCCGAGAGGCGGTTCCCAGGAGAGAAACGATTTCAATTGGAACTGCGGCTTAAAAGATTAGGTGGTAGACTCGGGCCCGGAGATCGTATTAGGTTTGCGGCCGGAACGAGTCAACTTTTCCCACGGATCGCCCTCACGTATCCATCACTTGTTATGCACTCGCACATAATCACTCAAACCGCATAAAACCTCCTTCAGAAAAAATTATTTAACTCGATTAAATTCCCTTTATTCTTTCTACCGCGAAGAGATCTTTTTTTTCCGATAAACGAAGCAAGTAATAAACAAAAAGGCCGCCGGTCATCCTTTCACTCAAAAATTGAGACAAAGTACCGGGCACCCAAAGCCCCTTCAAGTGACATTTTTTCGACCTAGAAGATCCCCAATTTATCACTCAGCAATTAAAATAAAATCATCAAACCGCCTTTTATCAACTTGGTAGTGTGAAAGCAGAGGGGGCGATGTAATTTTTTTTCACAAGCCCGAAAAATTACCATGTAAAGGTCACCCAAACTTATATTATTCTAAAGTCGCCTACACTATTTAGCATCCACCCAATGAAAAACCAGCGTTTCTTTTTCAATTTACTAAATTACTCGTGATTGAAAGACTATTTCCATTGCCGGAAAGCTCCGAGGCAAGCATTTTTCTCATTTTCGGTTCTATAGCTAAACTACAACTACTCCCTGAAAATCTGTTGTCCTTTTTTTTATGTTATATTACGTCTTAACCGTTCTTCTATCTTGTTATTATCAAATCCTGGCTGTTTCTACATTCTCAAAGAACAGTCTGCCATTCAGAGAATCTTTGGGTTGACTTCTCTTTAGTATTTTTAAGGTAGATTTAAATTCAAACAAAATACATCACGAATTTTTGTATTTTTTTACGTATCATTGTATATACATACACAATAGGAAATAAAAAGTATACAAACTTTTTATTTTTAAATAATATTAATTAACATTCAAACAATTTTCAAACGTTTTTATACAATCAAAACAATAAGTTTATAATACAAAATTTATAAATTACTTACTACTTTAATAAATAAAAACGAGTTTTTTTCGTTAATGCCACCAATTTGAAAATTCAATGCTTACGTTTCCAGAGAACGGAATCCTCCTCAGGGCCGAAACGCGAAACGCGGGTATCGTAAAACTGCTGGTCACAAACTACAACAATAAAATCATGCTTTAGCCACTTTTGAACATTATATCTCTAATTTTTTTATATAAAATAAATTAAAAAATTTACAGTGTGGGAGCCCTGAGGATTCACTAAAAATAGGGGAAAATAGTAAAAATAGAAATTTTAAATGAGAACAATTATTAGTTTTTTTTTTACTTCTCCAATATTTTTCCGAGTTTCATACAGTTGTACGTATTATTACTAAAGATTCAATTTTGGTTCGATTGAAAGTGAGAATTAATTTTTTGTTTATATACCTTCTGACTTATTTACACGCTAGTCATTGACCTTTGAAACTTATAAATATTCACTAAGTAGGTTATTTTACTCTACCTAATTAACAGTTAAAGCTGTCGGCAATTCATCGAAGCTTAATTTCATAAGTTTTTTTAAAAAGTAAATTGTTTAAGAAACAGAAAACAAGATTGATTGCGAATTTTCTTTTCTTTTCTTTTCTTTTCCCCCTCTAACGAAATTAACCGAGTCCACGGAATCAATAAGGCCTTGGTATTTCACAAAGTATAAAAATTTTATGGCAAGGTTATTAATGAAGACACTATTCAGCAAAATTAAAGATTCATTTGTGGTGACCCCAAAATTTGCATCATTTTAATATTTCTAAATCTCTTTTTAATTTTGGGGGAAAAAAAATTTTTTTTCAACACCACCCTTGGAAATGATCTGAAAGCGGATAAATTCAACTTCAACCTTTTCCATTAAGAACTTAAGGATCTGGAAAAACCGGACATGCAGGGAAATTCAATAACTTCTCATTGAGAAAGTTAAAAAACAAAGTGGCCAGTGATCCCTTTTGGGGCGACTTTCTGGATTTTTTCAAAGAGAACTTGTGCTCTTGTACTTTTAAAAAAAATTATAGAAAATGAACAATAAGCACTGCGATTTGGCCAACGGGCCTTTCCGTTTTGTTGTCTTTAGAGCTGAGTAGTGCAACTTTTGAGGGAAGATCCAGTTGCTTGCTGCTATCTAGCTAAACCTCCTGAGGCTAGAGGTTTGGCTAGATAATAGAAGAGTATTTCACATTGTTTTTCCCGATTTTTTTTTTTCATTTTCTTGGCGCAAAAAACAACCAAATAAGGAGCTCAAAGAGTAAAAGGTTCAAGATAAAAATTTTCCGCTTTCAAATTAAAGGAAATCGCTTCACCTTTCCACGGTAGTTGAAGAACCCAAAATTGTTCAAAATGGCAGAGGTAGATCATTTTACGATGTCCCTGATACTATAACTTTCGATATTATAAATTATTGCTATATTTATTGAAATATCTAAGATATTAACTGAAGGGACGCGATCATTTTTCTCGGGTGAAACCGACCGAAACGAATATACAATAGCGCAGACTACGCCAGTTGTCAAACGTCTAAAAATCTAAAAAGGGGATAAAGTTAATGTAACTTCGGTTATAAAGATGTTTTACTAGGCATCCTTAAGTATTTCGAAGATCAATTGGCTAACATAGCTGTTCAAAGTCGGCTTTTTTTAGAGAACGTTTAGTCTTCTAGTACCCGAGTTTATGTTTAGGTAAGACTCATTCTATTGACACCTTAACAAAGAAATCCTTTTATCGCGAAGCCATTGAAGAAGATATTTGGGGAAAAGCGACCCAATTTTCGCCGGAGAACCCGAAAACTACCACGTTCAAGAAACTGTGAACGTGTCTTATGTGAGTTCTTCGAGCTTGTGTAATGTGTCACTTTTGATGGATTATAGACGATTTCTATCGAGTAAAAAAGTATTCAATAACCTTATTTTCAGTGTATTTAATATAAAACAAAGAAAATATTTCTGACTGCAACCAAGAAGGTAGGGGCTTCTCAAGAAATTTAAAAACCCAGAAAGAAGCACAGAGCCGTCGCCCGTCGTCCGTCGCGTCGGCTCTTTTAAGTTATGCATAGAAATGCATCCTCCCCTAATGAAACTTTAGACAATTTCAATATAATAATTATTAACTAAAGAGAAATGAATAAATAAAAATAAATTTTTGTTTAGTTTAAAAAAAGTATCGAAATTATTCAATAGGTTTTATAAATTGATGGAGTTGGCTGGGGGAAAAAGCACTTTTACAGGGCTTCGTTTGATTAGAACGCTTTTCCGAGGCTTATCCTATAAAGTGCGAAATCGCGGAATGTGTTTTTAGTGTCAAAGAATAAATTAGTCACTAAAACACAAGGCGGTTTGTATTTTTTAAATTGAAGATTGATTTAAAATGAACTTACTTGATGTCGGAGGAAGATGAGAGAGCGGAAGATAGGGAGGAGGTGGTAGTAGTCTATGAAGAGCCGCTGCGTATAGGGTGGCTGCAGCTGCTGCGGCTGCGGCGGCGGCTGAATCGTACCCTTCGGGTGCGCCAAGAGGAGGCGGTAGAGGAGGAGGAAGCCGTGATTCGGCGATGGCGGCGAGGCGTCGTTCCACGGGCGTTTCTAACGCGGGGACCGCCGTTGCCGGTAAGGGCGGTAAGGGCGTATGTTGATGACGTTCCGGTACCCTTTTATCCGACATTATGCTCTCTATACTGAAAGACTTACTTGGAGGGGGTTTCGGTCTGGCCGCTTCTTCGGCTGCTTTACAAGCGGCTTCGAGTTCTTTCGGCTTGGGGAGTTTAAATCGTTTTCTTCTCCTTAGGAACGAACCGTTTTCGAACATATCCAATGCGGCAGGGTGAAGAGTCCAATAAGCACCTTTTCCCGGTCGATCCGGCCTCCTCGGTATCTTGACGAAGCAGTCGTTGAAAGACAAATTGTGTCGCAAAGAGTTCTGCCACCGTTGAGTGTTGTTTCTGTAGTACGGAAACCTTTCGCTGATAAAACGGTAAATGTCGGCGAGTGGAAGCATCTTGTCCGGTGAGCTCCATATGGCCATCGCCGTCAACGATATGTACGAATACGGAGGCTTCTGATCGCCGTAAGTCTCCCGGCACGGCCGAGGCATCGCGGACTTTTCTACATAACAACCGCTTATTCTCGCGGCGGAATAATACGAAACCGTCAAACAGTCGACTGGTAATGGCGTTAGAAGAGAACCTCTCGAAACTCCGGTGGGAGGACCACAGGAGGGAGTTACCCAAGGCGTTACTTCTGCGCAGAGAACTCCAATCCAAGTTTCGCCCCACCATTTTGTCCCCTTCTACCTAACGCCAATCCGCCTTGCACAAATAAAACAAAATTACCTTGTATTATCATTGTTTCGATTGTATACCTCGGAGGGAATTCGACAAATAACATGATCAATCTTTTCCGGAGTTCCATCTCCGTTCTTCTGACATATACTTAAATCACCTTTAAAGCTTTGAAAGCCCATTTTATCACTGCTACATACATTCTTGATATTATGGTTATTTCTGACAGGCCTACAGCTACTCGTTTGCAACGACCTGAAATTTTGCACAAAACCTCTTAAGCTAAACCCAAAAATTTTCATGACAACTTTGACCACATCGACATATGCTTCCAATTTATCCAAAATTTTGGCTCATGCTTTTCCTTCAAATTTATAAATCAAAACTGAAAATTAATTTTAAAAAAATTGAACCACAACATTGATTTTTTAGGCCAGTTTTGATCAGATTAATGAGGGAGTCCGAATACTCACTTTCTTAACCAATGGACCTAAAATTGACCGGCCTTCTTTTCCTTTTGAGTTCCTTCACTTCACTCAATTATGTTTAAAAACATTATTTGGCACAATTAAAAAATCAGGAAGCTTTATTCAGCGTGAGGAACAAAAAATATAGATTAGTAAAACCAATTTTTCGGTTAGCGAACATCAATCTCGTTTTTCCACAGATTCGGAAGCTCCTGCTTTGAAACTATTGATCGGGCAAAGTCCATAATCGGCTTTAAAGGCACTAGGATTCAAAAACTTTCCAAGTTGTCTGGATCAACTGCCTATAATTTTTTTAGACTACAACAAATTTCAATTTATTGCTAAGATGTCACTTTTTGACCTTTCATAACTCCGAAACCGTTCACTTAAGCAAGGTTACGTGCTAAATACGTTTTATTGAAATTTAATGCAAATTATTTTTAAACAAAATGTTGTTTGCGCTAAATATTATAGTTTTCGAGATATTTGATAAAAACCGCTTTGGGATACTCTTCTACCTTCAGCGACGATCCTACTGCATCGCATCTATCCATTTATCTGTAGAGGGCTCTATCACTCATGGACCTGTACAAGGTGTTGTCAAAAGCACCCCCCACAGCTATTTTGATCGGGCAAAGTCCATAATCGGCTTATTTTAAAGGCACTAGGATTCAAAAACTTTTCCAAGTTGTCTGGATCAACTGCCTATAATTCTTTTTAGACTACAACAAATTTCAATTTATTGCTAAAATGTCACTTTTTGACCTTTCATAACTCCGAAACCGTTCACTTAAGCAAGGTTACGTGCTAAATACGTTTTATTGAGAATTTAATGGTAATTATTTTTAAACAAAAGCTAATTGAAAAAACCGCTTTGGGATACTCTTCTACCTTCAGCGACGATCCTACTGCATCGCATCTATCCATTTATCTGTTGAGGGCTCTATCACTCATGGACCTGTACAAGGTGTTATCAAAAGCACCCTCCACAGCTATTTTGATGTCCTCAATCGCTTTTTCCAGTCTGCCAACCAGTTGTACCATATTCGATTTCCTTTTTCCCATTCTCCGAAATTATTTGATCCCTGTATTTTTCGATTTAAAAATTTTGTTTTGTCCGTAAATGTTTAATTGAAATTTCAAGCTAAAAAAAGCGTAGCCTCAGGGCGTAAGCTTTCTCTTCGGATCGCTTTGTACTCGATCACGACATATGCACGATCAAGTTCCGTGATCAATTAGTCCGAGCGTAATATTCATTAGACGTTAAAAATCTTTGAATATTTTAAACTAAGGAACCAGATGTTATACATGTAATAAGACATTGTTCCTACATCGATTTTCAAAGAGCACCTTCCCGCGGCTGACCATAACATGTATGGAGACCTAATTGTAACGTCGGGTACAATGGAACCACGAATTTCATGAATCCTCATTAGAAGCCCTCAATGATTCACTGTTATTAAATATAACTTAAGATTCATTTTCGAAATCCAAAGTAGCCTCAAGGTTGAGTTTAATTAAATTATAATATTCTTCGGTTTTCATCTACATGGTCTACCCACATAGATCTTTTAATTTTTTTTTTTCACATAAAAAACCATCTCGTGAGATAAACATTTCAGAATCTCCTTCTGGTTAATTTTATTTTGTAATTACATGCTATCAAGGAGGGCCAACCAAACTGTAAGGAATAAGCCTAATTACCTGAATAGATTAGCATCGTATTTTTATAAAGAAAATAAAACAAAGGTTGTTACACCTATTTCAAGCAAGGTTGTTTTTGCTCGTTGGCACCTAATGATGCGTTCAAATCAATTAAGACGATGAAATCGACCGCCTAAGGTTTTTTTCCAACCTTTATGTTGTCTCATAACTTAACTAGAAGACTGAAAAATGGCTTCTGTATTCTTCAAAATGTACTCGCTAAAAATGGTTATCAGCAGAAATCAACTTACATATATGGATTTTTTATAGTAGGGAGATATTTAAAAAAAGAACTGACAAAATTTTTCAGAAAAAAAGCGCAAATTTAGAAAAGAAAACCCGGAAAATTTTTCAAAAAAAAAACTCGGAAAATTTTTTGAAAAAAACTCGGAAAATTTTTTGAAAAAAAACTCGGAAAATTTTTCATTAAAAAACTTCGAAAATTGTTTGAAAAAAAAACTTCCCCCTCCATTATACTTCCTCTCCCTTATACTTCCCCCTCCTCCGTTGTACGTCCCCTCCGTATACTTCCCCCTCCTTCTCTTTAAGGAAGTTTTCGTTGGAAGCTCTTCAAACCAGTACTTTCATCCTGAACAGCAGAGATTCTGAGACCAGATTTGGAATCATCGTTAAATTTTATACGAAAAACTTGTTTTTGGATCCTTTTTTATATAAAAAAATTTTTTAAACGACTTTTCAGTACTGATATTATTTGAAATTGCTTAGGGCAGGGATTCCCAAACTCTTTGGAAAGCGGAACCCTTTTTCCTTATTCAGTTTCAACGCCTTTAGAATATAGATTGTGGTTAATTTTTATGGTGAAAATCAATAGTTTTTTTGGAACAACTGACAAAAAACCCGCCATTTTTATCAGTGTCACCAACCGATATTTACCTAGTGAGATTCGGGTAAAAACGCTAAACCTGAGGCCCATTTGGAGAAGGGGCGCCCTTTAAAAGAGGCTCAAAACATAGCCCCGTTGTATACCTTAAAATCTGTGCGACATTCTTCTTTTCTCAAAAAATCGAGATTGGGGTTTCTCTGTCAAAAAGCCGAGGAAACCTCCCGACAATTCCGAAAAATGGGGTTTCTTTGTCAAAACCCGAGGGAAAATAATCCTAAGAATACTGTAAAAATAGCGTTATTCTGTCAAAAAACAAAAACTACTAAAAATCCTGCAAAAATGGGGTTTTCCAGTCAAAAATCGAGGAAAACTACCGAAACCTATGTGAAAAGGTTGGACAGTTTCAGACGATCTCCTGATAAATGGCGTGAATTACAATTGAGGCGCTCCGGGTACGAAGGGCGAACTCGACATCGGACAAATTTTTTTAACTTCCTTAAAGAAGTTATTGTGATACCCTCGTCGGGTTTTTGGGGAAGGGTCTTCCAGTTTTTTTTTCATTTTCAGATTCTAGACCTCTTGGTGAATACACCCATATAATTTTTATGTTGAGTTCGCCCTTTTTTCCCCTTTAAATACGTAAAAACCGAAACTTTAAAATGCGAATATCTGGTTTTGTCGAGTTCGCCCTTCGTACCCGGAGCGCCTCAATTTCTCCTTCAATATGGCGAATGTTTGGTGAAAATATGTCGGCGATCGGACCATTGGTAAGGAAGTAGCGCATAAAACAAAACTTTATTCTCCGCATTTTAGAAAGAGCTCTAGATGTTTTCATGATAACTTCGAAAGGAAAATTTGGTGAAAATCAGATGAAAATGGTGGCCATGAAAAACCGGGGAAGACCATGCCATCTCTAAAACTGAACATGGAGGGTAATAGAATAACTTCTCTTTGACGAAGTTAAAGAACCTGAGGATCAGGAAGCCTCCATCTTGTACCTTTACGCAGTTTAATCATGAATACACAGTAGTTTACAAACTTATGTTTTACTTATCTCCACATCAGTTTCCCATGAGCGGATTTCGAAAAAATAAAATGGAAACGATCAACGCATACAAATTGAACGCTTTTCTACCCGCATGTTATTAAAGACGGTTCAATTAAGTTGAAGGTAAATTAAAAAATATGAACGATACGAATCAGGTGGTGAGTGATGCAGATGTTAAACAGCCGGAAACAAACATAACGGCTACCAAGATGAGGAGGAATTACATACTCCCTACTCCCTGGTTGAACTACCTTGAATCTTCTTTGTATTCCACGCGCCATCGAATAATGCTGATACTTCAATAAAAATAGAAGTTTTTTTAAAAATCATAATCAACATCACCATGGGAATGGCCTCCATCAGACTCGAACAACTTTTAATTAATATTTCCCTTACAAAATGGCGTTTGTTAACTACACGGATCGTTGGCTTCTTCCTAAGCAGTTATTTTTTATTCTGTACCAACAAAAATGGTCGAGTCTTCTAATCTGGAACTTTTGTGTCTAGTTTAACAACTTCATTTCTGGGACAAGAAAGTTTCAGATAGGGGTCGTAAATGAATATGGCCATACAGTTGGTCCAAGCGCAGCACCTTGGGGAACATTTTCGCTATCCAGTTCATCCAAATGAAATATCTTTCGGCTGAATGAAACTGCCGGGAAGTCGCTTCAATATGTTGTTTCTTCATTTGGCAATAGAGAAAAAAATGCGGTTTAAATTCTTTTTACCGTGAAAAGTCGGATTCATCAATTTAAGAAACTAATGTTTTTCCTCCGGGTTTACTCCAACTCGTCTCAATTTAACGGAACAATTGAACGTTTACAAAAATACGAGGAAGTCTCTTCTCCGCGAACGAGGTCCGCTGGACCGTACGAATCTCACGTACAGAATTAAACGCTTTACTTACTGAGAAGGAAAGAAAAAAAAACTTTTTTTTTCAGATTTTTTTAAGATCCTTTACCCTTTTGAAGATTTCCGAAACTTAATAAAAAAACGAGAAAAAGGAAAGAAATGCTGCTATCATCATTGGTCAGAAAGTTTTAGCCCAGAGAACTGACAGCATCAGGATTTGGCTCAGGAGGCAAGTATCAGAAAGGAAAAAGCCCATAAGTAATTCACGGCAAAAGACCGAGAAAACACCCGAAAATCCTTCAAAAAGGTAGTTTCTAGGTGAACAAGCCGGGAAGACCCTGTAACAAGAAAATCTCCAAAACTTCTAACTTTAAAACTAGATTGTATGAGGCGCTCCGAATACGAAGGGCGAACTCGACAAAACGTAGTTTCGAGATATTCGCATTTTAAAGTTTTCTGTTAAGGGCGAACTCGACAGAAAAGTCACTCTCTGGAATTTTCGTGGCGAGATTTTAGAATCATCATAGAATCATAGAGAAAAGGGTTTTTTTAAAAATCACCAAATCTCGAAAAGAAAAAAATTAAATAAAAAGGTTGAGAGTAGAGCTTTGCCGCATGTCGGTTTTTGCGTATTTTAAAGGGGAAAAAAGGGGAAACTCAATATAAAAATTACATGGGTGTATTCTTCAAAAGGTCTAGAATCTGAAAATGAAAAAAAAATTTGTCCGATGTCGAGTTCGCCCTTCGTATTCGGAGCGCCTCATATTATACCATATAGAAATATAAGTTCAAGAAATAAAAAAACCAAAACGTTTACCCACCTGCGTTTGAATTCTAACCCATCATTGACAAGGGAAATTTTGAAACGGAGCATGTAATTGGTATAATACGCACCTTTTAAGTCCACGTATATAGGAAGTATGAAATTCAGACATCGATTTCATTAACTGATACGAGCTACATGGAAAACAGCCGCTCCTGATACACACATAAATATTTAATTACCGTAAAATAATATCTTGACTAAATGTTTTTCTTATCTATTTAGAATACCATATATTTAAGCACGATTAGGTTAATGGGCGATAGGGTAATTGTTACCAAGATGCCCGCGGCCGCCTTAATAACGGAGAGCGACGATATCAAATCCCATGCTAATTGCATATGGGCTTTCCTCGCTTTTTTTTTTGAACCATGCGATAAACTTACCTCCCACGCAGGGCTGTAGGGTACATGAAGTCTTCCCACAGGACTTTTGACGGATACAGTGCTGAAGAAACAATTATCGTTAGGCACTGAGAAAAAATGTTTTACGTCGTAAATTAGTTAAATTATTCATGTGAGGACCTCATGTACAATATTTGAGAAGACGAAAAAACTGATGATGTCATAAGTAACGAATTATCATAATCATCTCATTGACCTTGCCGCTGAAGTATAAATAAATGAGGAAGTTCAACAATATTCTTTTTCTTTTCTGAAGATGGCAAGGAACAGCCTCGGTGTTATTTGTTAGTTTTCATTTTTAAATGACGCTTTTTAATTCTACATTTTACGTTGTAGCAGTTGTGTTCTACACTTTGACTTTCTCGCAAGGCGATGGAAGGTATTTAAGAAGCGCAGTCTGCGATATCGTCTGCCCTCGAGAAGAAAATCCTGTCTGCGCGAGATGCGGAGACGTCTTACGATCTTTTTCGCACCCTTGCTTTATCAGAAGGGAACTTCAATGTTACGATAATCGTGAGTTTAGGGGCACAATTTACTTTTTGCTCTTTCCGGTAAATGACAGCCTTGCTGATTTTTCAGGCTGCGCAATTCAAAACCACGGCACTTGCAGTGAGAATGCGAATGACTGCGAAACCGACTGCACGCAGTTCCCTTACGCCCCTTTCTGTGCTCAAGACGGAAATAAATTTATGACTTTTTCAAACGCATGTCAATTAGAGAAGCAAAATAAATGCGCAAAAAGAAGTAATTGTTCCTTCTTTTTTTTTATTCAAAACTGGATACCTCAATTTTCATTAATTATTGTTCAAAAGAGCAAAAAAACACTTAGGATTAAACCGTTTAAAAAATGCCATTTAGTGTTAAATATTGTACCGAATAAATTAGGAAGAGGAAAAAAGTTAGGCCTCCGGTGGGATTCGAACCTACGATCTTTTGGCTGCTAGCCCAAGTTGGTTGTGTTGGGCTCCCCCTAGGCGGTTGGTTCGAATCCCACTGAAGGCCTGACTTTTTTCTTCTTCCTAATTAACTCGGTTAATATTTAAAATAAAATTGGTGAACTTTGACCTATTAACAATTCTCATCAAACAAAAAGCCATTTCGTGCTGCCTGGTGGCCCATGTCCACCCTTGAATTGATTTAAGCTTTTTGAAAAAAATCCTTCCATAAACAAATCTTTAATCTAAAAAATGAGATATCCAGCTTTGCATTTAAAACAGAGATTAATTTTCGCTCATTTTTTTTTTTTCAGATTATCAGAAAATCATGGAAGGAGAATGTTTTCAAAAAAGAAATGAAGAAAAGAGAATTTAATCCGCACAATTTGTTGTTTGAAACTTTTTAATTAAAATAAACATTGATTTCTCATATTTTGTACAGAAACCCGCCTTAGCGCGTCAGTGGTCAAAGTCTTGGACTCACGTCGCAGTGGTCTTCGGTTTGAACCCCAGTTTTTCCTATTTAAAAAAAAGAGCAACTCCAGGCGTTGCCGGCAATATGACGTAAGCTTCCAATTTTCACTACACAACAGAGTAGTCAAGAGTATTATGATACTTGTTGGCCTCAGGCCGTTACAAGGGGGGAGGGGGGTTGGACCCAGGCGGGGGCTTTCGCCATAATGCCGTGGCGCCCTTTTTTCGGGACCAACTACCAGAGGAGTGGCCTAACTAAATTATCCACAGATTTTGTAGAGGGATATTTTAATTGGAATTTTTACTTCCAACCAAAAATCCCTATACCCAACCTGGGATCGAACCCCGGTCTTCCGTGGTGTGAGTCAGAGACTGAACCCACCAGCCACGGAGCCGGTTTAAAGAGTATTATGAAGTTTCTTTTTTGAGAAAAGTAGATCAACCAAGCCAATTTCCATAGAATTTCATCATTTTAGATGAAGCACTGTTTGGCTAATTTTTAGGAGTTAAGAAAGGTCAATAAAGGGAAGGCTGAAATGAGGGTTTCAGGTGAATGAAGCAAACGTATGCCCTGATATGGCAGAATTTTATGAAGAGAAATTTTATTGAAAGAAAATGAACTTGATGAAAAATGATTTATAAATAAGTAACTTCACTGGTGGCAAACATAATAAATCAAAAGAAAAAATTTAAATAGTATTGTCGTTAGATCTGGACGCTTTCAACTTTTGTAATTTCTCGATCAAAGCTGGGATGGTGAGTTCACCATGGACAACGTTATCTCTAGTCCTAATATTCGCTGTTTTATTGCTCTTTTCCTTTTCACCGACGACCAAAATGAAATTGTATTGCGCCAATTGAGCATTTCGGATCTTTTTGTTCATCGTGTCTCCGTGGTCGATGTCATACTCGCAGATGAAACCAGCTTTATGTAACAAATTTTTCACCTAAAAGAGAAGGGATTCTATTAAAAATATTATGACCCTTTTTTTTTACCTCGATGGCGTAGTCGTCGAATTCCGCAGCAACTGGAACTACCATAATTTGATTAGGGGATAACCAAAAAGGCCACTTTCCAGCAAACGATTCAGTAAGAATGGCTATCATTCTTTCCACAGATCCTAAAATCGCTCGGTGAATCATCACAGGTCTCACTTTTTCACCATGCTCACTGCAAAATTGGAAAGTTATAAGAGAAGTTGGATAGTCTATTTGGAATCCATAACCGTGATTCGCATAACAAGCTATCAGTGTGATCTTGAACAGTTTCTACCCTAGTCCCTTTCTGACCACTGATCTACTACACTGTACCAGCGAAGGTATAACCTGGAACTCCTGTTTCCTAGCAGTGTATTCACTCTAGCCGTCTTTGGTACTCTGTAATGCTTCCCAGGGAGAGACTGTTGAAGATCATACTGACAGGGTGTGATAAGAATTAGTTATAGATTCCAACGATGGACAACAGCTTCCAAACTTACTCAATGTAATTTAAACCAAATCTTATAGGAAGCTGGAAATCAAGCTGAATAGTTGCACACTGATATGAACGACGGAGTGCATCTTGAATGGTGATGTCAATTTTCGGTCCATAGAAAGCTCCATCACCCGGATTTTCTTTCCATTCATGGCCGAACTCATTCAAACTTTCAGCCAATTGCTGAAAAGAAGGTTATTAAGGGGGATAAGGTAGATGATAATACCTTTTCTGCACGTTCCCAAACTTCGACTTCGCCGAGATAATTGTCCGGGCGGGTCGAAAGGCAGAGTTGGAAGGTGAATCCAAAGACAGAGTAAACGTGATCAAGAAATTTCAATGCCTGAGTGATCTCCTGTCCGATCTGAGCAACGGTGCAGAAGATGTGAGCGTCATCCTGTTGGAATCTTCTTACACGTGTAAGTCCGGTCAAAGCACCTGAAAGTTCATTCCGGTGGAGAACTCCGAAGTCGGCCATCCTGAGCGGAAGCTCCCTCCAAGAACGAACTCTGTGGTCGAATATCAAGCAGTGCCCTGGGCAGTTCATGGGCTTCAAAGCAAACTGTTCTTTCTCGACTTCAAACGAGAACATGTTTTCCTACAAGACACTTTAGAACTTCAATTATTTAAAAAAAATAACTTACAGCATAATGAGCCCAATGCCCAGAAGTCTTCCACAGCTTAGCATTATAAATGTTAGGAGTAACAACTTCCTGGAAACCTCTTTCCCTGTATTCTGATCTAATGAATTCGATCAAAGTATTGTAAAGATGGGCTCCTTTAGGTTGGAAGAAACATGAACCAGGACTCAGCTCATGGAAGAAAAACAACTCTTGCTCCTGTAAATAAGCAATATCAATCTCTGCACCAACTAAACAATCAAATTACTCTTCCAAGCTTTCTGTGGTCACGTTTGGCTGCCTCTTCCTGGAACTTTTGCCACTCTTTCATCTTCTTGTTGTCCGGAAAAGAGATGCCGTAGACTCTCTGAAGAGATTCAGCATCGGCTTTTCCTTCCCAATAAGTCGCCGAATTCTAATGATTGTTAAAATTAAAACATTTTTAAAAATTAAGATTATATACTTTGGTGAGTTTGAACGATTTGACATAGCCAGTGTGGCGGACGTGAGGGCCACGGCACAAATCGATCAAAGGTCCATTTCGATAAATCGTAGTTGTCGGGGTTTTAACTTTCTCTTTCAAAATGCGAACTTTAAACTGGTTGTACTTGAACATCTCAAGTAAATCTTCTTTCGAAACTTCCAATCTCTCAAAAGGTTGCTTTTCCTTCACTATATTTTTGACTAAATTTTCTAGTACAGGGAAGTCCGTATTCGAAACCTAAAAAAAATTCATGTATCCAAATTTAAAATTATAAGACATTACTTGAACATCGGGATGGTGGAAGTCGTAGTAAAATCCACTATCGATAGGTGGACCGTAGCAGAGACAAGCGCCATAAACCCTTTCCATCGCTTCACCAAGAATATGAGCTGAAGAGTGCCAAAATACTGCTTGCGCTGGAAAAACAAATTTTTAAAATTCATCAAACCGTTTTAAAAAATACCTTCAGGATGATCAAACTTAAGAAGTTGAAGAGTGCAGTTGGTGGTTAGAGGGCGATCCATGTCCCAAAGTTCTCCGTTTACTTTAGCAATAACAGCATCATCCGCTAACCCTTTGCTAAAAACTAGTCAGAACGATTTTCAAGAAGAGAAAGAAAAAATACCTTATTTGGCAGGCTATATCGTAAGGAGTGGTTTTCCAAGTGAGCCCTTCCTTTGTGTCTCCAGTAGGCAAAGTAATCGTGATAGGAAGATTCTCTTTCTTTGACAACTCATCTGCATATTTAGCCTTCATTTTTTCCCAGATTTGAAGCCGCTCCTTGAGAAATGAGGAGATAAAAAAAACTTAAAAAGTAAATTAATTTACTTGAATGAAAGACGGCCAGGGATTGAGCTCAGAAACTTTTTCAGCACCATCTCCCTTTTGATCTTTCTTCCCCTTCTTCTGTTTATAGGAGTCAGCTTGGACCTAAAAACAAAAATAAATTGAGATTTCTATCTATTAAAATGAATACTACGTTAAAAAAAATTATCTTATGGTTTTTATTATAAAAATCATGCAAGAGGGAAACTAAAAGAGGCTTTTTTTATAGTTAGCAAACACTAGGTGCACTCTAAGACCAGAGAAGACGAAAAATCACCTTGGGTTGAACTTGAGCGGATTTGACATGAGTAGAATAATTGAAAGAAGGCTGTAATCCTTCAGATTGGGCGAAGTTGAATTTAGCGTTTGCGAGACTGGCGATGTGTTTGTGCCATCTTAGAATCGAAGCATACTTCGTATTTACTGGCGACTTGATAAGTTCGAACAACATGATGTCGTCCTGCGTCGCCTTGTAACCGCTTATGTAACTCTGGGCCGTTAAATAATTATCGAGTTCCGCCAAAAACTCATCGGTAAGCATCGTCCCACAGTTCAATTTTCTTTATTTCTATTTCTTTACGCCCAATAACAAAAACAAGAGAATTTAAAGTCACTCCAATGAATATAGGATGTAGAAAATCTGAAAATGAATCAGATTTCAATTAATTTAGTAAAAAGCACGTATAAAATCCTTGTTTTTATGAAATGGCATTTAATCACTAATCAAAAAAGTTTTAACTCCAGGATTAGAATCAGGAAGAAGTATTGAGGAGTTCCCAGCACAGAAAATGGCTGCTGTAGGAGTTGAGGAGATACAGGAGTAAAAGAGGGATTTGCCAGCCATCTAACATTTTCAAAAAGATGGACTTTCTTCTACACAACCTTAGGAGTCGCTGCTTGCTTCGTTTGTCCTATAGAGAAATCCTTGGGGGTTTTTCAGGGCCCTTGACGTGCTTAAAAGTTAAAACCATCAGGCTTTTTGTGTTACTTCTTCTATCAGGGTTTATTCTTGAAATAAGATTAATTCTTATGAAGTCAATATTTTAATCTCTGATTCTATACCAGCCAACCAAACAAACAAGAACTGAAGCCCATGAAAATACAAAGCAAATCATCAGATTTTTGGCTGAATTGAGATCCATTCAGATGAGGCCTATCTAAGGGTGAAGACAGAACGCAGACAGAAGATGAGTCGGTCGATGTCAAATAGCCATGCAAGGGGGAGTAGGGACAGAAAGCAGTGGTTGGTGTAGATGTGAGGGTTCTAAAGAGGTAAAGGGCTTGATAAAAAGAAGGAGGAGAAGTTAGGGCATAAGTTTGTCCTTTAAAACTTGAGCAGAGCTAAGGGATCCTCGATAGCATCGATGTTCACCTCTGGACTATTTCCTCTTCCTCTGCACAGAAACGGCAGGTGCTGTCATTCGTCATCCCTATCCTTAAGGTAGGTCTACACGGAGAGAGCTAGAGCGACACTGATTGCGTAGAGCAGTGTCAGCCGCGTCTACACCATGAGCTAGAGTGAGAGCTAGAGTGAGCTTCCAAGACCGCTCTCGCTCTCGCTCTCACTGGTGATTGCGAGAGCAATTGACAGTGCGTCTACACCCCCCCCCTTTCTTGCAATTGCGCGAGAGCGAGATTCGTCGTAATTTCACTCAGTAGTCTTCCGACCGTCTGATTATGGGTTCGTCGAGGCAAAATCATGCTTGCGCATTGATGATTCTCAATTCGCTGTTGAGTTGCGTCCTTATATTGTGAAGTTTCCTCACGATTTCTTTGGCATCTGTAGCAAATTCATTCGCCAGAGCCGCAGTGGAAACTGCTCTCCTGCTTCGGTCCTTGTATACATTGGAGGATACATCCCAAAGCTCGGGATACGCCTCTAAGCGGCTGATAAAACTTTCCGTTTCCTCTTTCGTCCACTGCCGACCCAAATTATTCGCCATCGCTCTAGCAACTAGTTTCCGACAGGTGAAACTTCTCGAGACTGATTCCGAGTTCACTTGCAGAGCCGTCCACACGTCGAGAGGGAAGGGGAAACGCTAGAGCCCGAGTGCACCCCGAGAGTGCTCTCGCAACTACTCTAGGGTACTCTAGGGGGCGTCCAGACTTCTCTCGAGAGCTCTAGCTCTCGCTCTACCGCAATAAGTGTCCCCGTGTAGACCTACCTTTAGAAAGTGTTTACTGAGTTTGTTGTATCCTGTCAGCATCAAGATGTGGACTTTGGTTCAACCCTATGGCCTGAGAAGTTCGCCCTTTGATGAACTGCTTGGCATCCCTTTGACCTGGGGAGTTTGCTACCTTGTTATAGTAGCCAGAGTTTTTTTAGAACTCCTCTATTCACAGTTCTGGAAACGTAGGATTGTGGGCCAACGATGTCCACATTGCATCAGCCATCTCTTTGCCCCTTACCCCCAGGACACAAGCCAACAAACTAAATTTCACTTAAGCACAAGTGAATCATGAAATCGTAAAGGTTTGTAGATGGTAACAAGAAGTTATTTTCCAACGATTAGCCGGCCGTCACCTTTTTCCCCTAAACTTTTATATCATTTTTCTTGCCAAGAACTAGGCCAAATGTTTTAACCAACAGATAGCAATTCAAACTATTAAAACCGCGACGGTTTTTCACGATTTCATTGTTAACTTTTCAACAATTTGGGAAGACAAAAGTAAGAACCGAACGAAAGGGAGAATGAGTAAATCTACTTTATGAATACTTGCCTGACTTTCCGCTTTCGATTCTTCGACAGTCGGACTCATTTCAATCGTTTTATCGGGTTCTCTAATAAAGAAAATGCCGAGTATTCATCAGAACATGTGACAGATTTGTAAGTAAGGATATGTTACTGTGTGGATTTTTGTAAATTGTGGAAGTTCTTGCGTATCGGAGGTTTCGTTTATGACGTAACTTCTCGAGTAAAAAGGAGGGAAATTTCAACGTGGAGTTCTTGCGAATGGCCAAAAAAACATTCAAAATCATTATTTTCAGGGTTTAAAGTGTTTTTAAAAACCCTTCTAAAAGAGCTTTAATTGGCTGAACTGTCCTTATAAATCTTAAGATGGTTAGAAAAGTTATTGTAATAGCATAGAATAAAGACCAACCAATTCCCGTAAATGGGAATTAGAGAAGAAATACCTTCCTTCCATTATTTTTTCAACTGAGTCTTCTACGAGTTATAGTTTTTTTCAACGAGATTTTTTTTATTTTCAAAATTTTTTCTAAGTATCAAGGTAGAAATAATGGGCTTTCTGCCCAAGGGATGTTCCTCTCGCAAGGGGAGGAAGTATCAAATTTCTCAATAGTAAAAAAAATGAAATGAGATGGATGTAAATTAATTGAATGCGCTCATTTTATGGACTGCTGCCAGTTGGGTCACCAAACTTTTTATGTCGAGGGCGAAGCTAAAAATTTTAAAAGGGCCTGCGAGCCGCTGAATGTCAAGCTCCCCTGGAAAAATTTGAAAATAATCAAAATTATTAACCTGCACTTTTATCATATGAGGCGCTCCGGGTACGAAGGGCGAACTCGACAAAACGTAGTTTCGAGATATTCGCATTTTAAAGTTTTCTGTTAAGGGCGAACTCGACAGAAAAGTCACTCTCTGGAATTTTCGTGGCGAGATTTTAGATTTTATAGAATCATAGAGGAAAGGGTTTTTTAAAAAATTTTTCGAATATTTGTGACGATTATTAATTCACAAAATGTATAATATATTTTTATTTCGTGGCGGTGAGCTGTTCCAAGAGGAGTGGGCTCCCGGAAAAGGAGTGGGGGTAGTGGACTAGGATACGAGTTCGCCCTTCGTACCCGCTCGGATATCGCAGTTAGAGCTTTGCCGCATATCGGTTTTTACGTATTTTAAAGGGGAAAAAAGGGCAAACTCAATATAAAAATTACATGGGTGTACTCTTCAAAAGGTCTAGAATCTGAAAATGAAAAAAAAAATTTGTCCGATGTCGAGTTCGCCCTTCGTACCCGGAGCACCTCATATTTAGACTTAAAATGCAACAAAAATGCCTGAAATATTTTTCTTCAAAGCTTAAATTAAGGCTTTATCCGTTCATACTGAAAAAGACCTAAAGACATCTGAGTGCTACTACTGCTTATTTGCGCCCGCCGGATTTTTGGAAGTATTCTTCGGTTTTTTGACTGCGGGTACTCTCCTTTCGACTTCAAAAACGAGACATTTCCGATATTAGTATTTCTAGAGGAGTACTTAGGAGTTTTCTGCAGATCTCGACTTAACGTTTTACCCTAATCTTAGTAAATTTGGATTAGCGATTAATATGAAATGGAGTTTTTTTAGTCTTTTTGGTTTCAATAACTTGAAAAAAAAAAAATGGCGTCCGACGTATTTCGACCGGTAAAGGAAAACGAGGTAAAAGTTAGGAATTCCGGTCTAGATTATTCGGGAGATTAAAAAAAAATTTACTTAAATTTTAAAAATATGAACGAATCATAACATTGCAATAAAAATACAATATGGCGGAAGAACTCATTTTTAGATAAAACTAAATTACTAAAGTTATAATTATTGTAACAGAATTTTATTTTATTTTGTTTTAAAAAAATTATCTCAAACATTTGGAGGTGCGCCCTCACATGCGCTTTTTCTCAACACTTCAACTAAAAAACGAATTTTCATTGAAAAAAGTAGATCCTCTTAATTGTGCTCCATCCAATCAATTGTCAGAATATGAACGAATCATAACATTGCAATAAAAATACAATATGGCGGATGAACTCATTTTTAGACTAACCTTACCTTAGAAAGCGTCGGCGGTATTCTTCGATCGACGTGCGACTGAAATCTTAAGTGAACTGTAAGTAGGAAACTTTTCATGTGGTAAAATTTGAGTAAATGAAAAGCCGTGTGTATCATTCTAGCTAAAAATGATGCCCGACGAAGTTGATATGAGTTTGGAGGATATTATTGAACGGAACAAGGGTAAATATCCGCCGAAACGCCGTCGAGGTCCGAGAAGGCGTCCCCGTGCCGCTACTCCTATTCCTTTCTTACCAAGGGTAAACATTTTGTTTTGGTATCAAAACTTCCTTTTTCCATTTTTTAAAAAAATTTTGTTTCAAACAAATTTTTGTTTAGAGCCGTGAAGTGGAGAGAAGATTGAAGGATAAACGAAGGGCGGATGAACGAAGGGCTACTGCAGAAGTTCGAGGCCCTCTGAAACTTGTAATCAGCAACCTTGAAGCCCAGGTTTCAACTGCAGATATAATCGTGTGTTGAGATTTAAAAAAATTTTTTTTGTTTAATTAAATTTTTTTTAGGAGCTCTTCTCTGAGTTTGGACCGCTGATATCAGCAACTGTCCATTATTCAACATCTGGGAGGTCGTTGCGCACAGCAGAAGCCGTGTACGAATTCAAAGAACATGCTTTGGCAGCTATGAAATACTACAACGGTATAACTTTGGATGGGGTTCCGATGGTTATACAGGTGGCCACCTATAAACCTCCTTCAGAAATGCAGGAATCCAGTGACGCCAACCATAATTCACGAAAAGCGCGGAGATCGAAAAGAGGTAAATTATGCTACATTAGCTATTTAATGCAGGGATGGGCATGGATATTTTAAATTGTTGGCGATTGCTTATTTGCGAGATATCTAGCTGAAATTAATGCAAGTTGCAGTAAAATTATGGAGGTTTTTTATTGACCCAACAGAATATCTAAAAATTTCTGTCCTTCCACTTTCTTGCATTTTCACAACCGGAGCAGGAACTGAAGTTCTCCATCACATCTAGAATGGCCTCTTTTAATTCTGAGAGCATTTCGACATAAAATTTCCCTTACAGATATGTACCCCATAAGAAAAAATTACAGCGAGTGAGATTGGGGAGGCTGCAGAACATCCTTTTTTGAAACTAAAAGCCATTCGTTTTCCTTCCTACATTTTCAGAAATCCTTTCAAAACTACCGATTCAATCTGCTTGATTCTTTCTTCATTCTGCAGCTTATTCTGCTATTATGTACAATTACTTCTGAGAACATTAGCACTTTATACCAATACATAGTTTACTTTTTTAAGATTTATTAAGATTTTATTTTTCTGTTTACAGCTCAGAGTAAAAAAACCGCCGAGCAGCATACCGCAGAACAGCTTGACGCTGAACTTGATGCGTACACCCGTCAACGAAAGATCAGATCACCAAGATATCAGAGTAAAAAAACCGCCGTGCAGCAAACCGTAGAACAGCTTGACGCTGAACTTGATGCGTACACCCGTCAACGAAAAAAACATGATTAAGATCATCCAACGCACCAAATCCTTTCTGTTTTCTCAACATTTATAGCCCTGTTGGCTAAATTATAGTTTTTTCTTATACAGCTCTTTTGTTATTTGTTCCTATTAGTTTTGTTCTAACTCTGAAATCACCTGTGATATTTAATATGAATACGAATGTGGACTACGAAAAGGGCCAGAAAAATCGGTTTTTGTTCTTTGAATGAAAGTAATAAATTGATTGTTATTTTCAGCAGAACAAACCGCTTTCCAAAAATGTAATATCGAATGTATAATAGATCTAACGCTACATAATATTAGTCTTGTAACATTTTTGACCATAGGTCCTTTTTGTAGACCACGTCACAAATATTGAAAATAATAATAATAAATTTTAGCTGAATTATGCCAAAAAAAGTAAAAGTTATGGTTAAATTTTTATGTAAATTTTCGGTCAATTGGTTAATCAGATGACCGGGTGCTCTAATATCTTTTTTAACTGGGTTTACGATTTTTTCCAATTTTCTGGTCTAGAAAACCTGTTTTATCAGGTGTTTGGGTGTTTAACACAACTTCTACCGAGTTTTGGGTCGTTTTCATCTAATTTCTGGTGTTGAAACACCCGTTAAACCAGGTTTTTGGGTGTTTAACATCTTTTTTACAGGGTTTTTGGTTATTTTTTTTCCGATTTTGTGGTCTAGAAAATCCCGTTTTATCAGGTGTTTCGGCGTTTAACTCTCCTTCAACCGGGTTTTGGGTTGTTTTCATCTATTTTCTGGTATAGAAACACCCGTTAAACAAGGTGTTTGGGTGTTTAACATCTTTTTTACAGGGTTTTTGGTCATTTTTTTTCCGATTTTGTGGTCTAGAAAATCCCGTTTTATCAGGCGTTTCGGCGTTTAACACTCCTTCAACCGGGTTTTGGGTTGTTTTCATCTATTTTCTGGTATAGAAACACCCGTTAAACAAGGTGTTTGGGTGTTTAACATCTTTTTTACATGGTTTCTTTGATCTTCTGGTCTAGAAAAATTCTTTTTATCAGGCGCTCGGTAGTTAAACATTTTTTACCGAATTTTGGGTTGTTTTCCTGGATTTTTGGTTTAGAAATATCCGTTCCATCGGGTGTTCTAACATCTTTTTTACCGAATTTTGGTTCATTTTTTTTCCAATTTTCTGGTCTAGAAAACCGCGTTTTATCAGGTGTTTGGGTGTTTAACACAACTTCTACCGGGTTTTGGGTCGTTATCATCTAATTTCTGGTGTTGAAACACCCGTTAAACCAGGTTTTTGGGTGTTTAACATCTTTTTTACAGGGTTTTTGGTTACTTTCTTTGATCTTCTGGTCTAGAAAAATTCTTTTTATCAGGCGTCGGTAGTTAAACATTTTTTACCGAATTTCGGGTTGTTTTCCTGGATTTTTAGTTTAGAAATATCCATTCCATCGGGTGTTCTAACATCTTTTTTACCGAATTTTGATTCATTTTTTTTTTCCAATTTTCTGGTCTAGAAAACCCGTTTTATCAGGTGTTTGGGTGTTTAACACAACTTCTACCAGGTTTTGGGTCGTTTTCATCTGATTTCTGGTGTTGAAACACCCGTTAAACCAGGTTTTTGGGTGTTTAACATCTTTTTTACAGGGGTTTTGGTCATTTTTTTCCGATTTTGTGGTCTAGAAAATCCCGTTTTATCAGGTGTTTCGGCGTTTAACGTCAACCGGGTTTTGGGTTGTTTTCATCTATTTTCTGGTATAGAAACACCCGTTAAACAAGGTGTTTGGGTGTTTAACATCTTTTTTACATGGTTTTTGGTTATTTTCTTTGATCTTCTGGTCTAGAAAAATTCTTTTTATCAGGCGCTCGGTAGTTAACATTTTTTTCCGAAATTTGGGTTGTTTTCCTGGATTTTTGGTTTAGAAATATCCGTTCCATCGGGTGTTCTAACATCTTTTTTACCGAATTTTGGTTCATTTTTTTTTCCAAATTTCTGGTCTAGAAAACCACGTTTTATTAGGTTTTTGGGCCTTTAAAGATGAGAAAGGTCGTCATAAAAGATAATGCACATTTCAGTTTCTAAGAAGCATAAATAGGAATGTAAATTTAGCTCCCAAAATTTTATTCAACAATAAACCCCTAGACCCATAACAAAGTATAAAATTGGAAAATGTGAATAATGGTATCACAGTGATAGTTAAAAAATAATTTTTATATTTTTGGTGCGACGTTCATGAGGTCTTTCAACTTTTGAGCTAGCATAATGTTGCCTTTGATCTTGAGGAGACCTTTCATAAATGCGCTTTGAGGGTTCAGTTGTCCCAGAGCCTAAACAAAAAAGAAAATAAAATGAAAAGTATAATATTCAAGATTTTACCAATTTCATCATGTTTGAATCTTCGATAGTTAGAATTGTGTTGGCCTTGACTCCGTTTTCCGGCTCACCTCTATACACTTTTCCAGAAACCAAATCTACAGCTGAAATGCAATTTTTTAAATAGAATCATTAAATGGTACATTTGACTTACTCCAGACAGCGGCTTCTGTCCCGTTATTTAATATTTTGTAAAGAAAAACGCCGTTGATTCGTTTGCACAATTCTTTTTGGTTTTGGACAGTTTCGCCAATTGTTTTGAAGACGAGGTCGCTTTCCAATTTTGGGGCATTCGAAGGGGCCTGAGAGGGCATAGGAGAGACATCGACTGCTTGATGAAGGTCGATGTATGCACCAGAAATTACGGTTGCATTTCCCGATATTGTCTGGAAATGTATACGGTTCCCTTCTTTCCACATTTCCGTTTTTAGAAGTTCGCCAGGGTAGCAAGGCTTCGCAAATCGGACCTTTAAGGCTTTAAATTGTTTCGGGTCCCCACGGGCAAAAGTATTGAGGACATGTCGAGATGAATATCCTAGAGAGCAAAGTCCGTGTAAAATAGGCTTCGAATAGCCAGCGATTGAAGCGAACGAAGGATCAATATGAAGAGGATTCAAATCTCCAGACATTCGATAAAGAACGGCCTGAAAGAAAAAAATGTAGAAAAAATTGAGCTATTATCATCTTACCTGATTATCTCCGACTTTTTCCTCAACAACTTTGTCTGGTTTCCTTGATGGAACGTTTTCGGTTTTATGACTTTTAGACGATTCTCTTGGACCACCGAAACCCCCAGCATTCACTACGACTACGGTCATTTCACCATAACAAATTTTTTCGCCATCTTCGTTGAATGAATCCACTGAAGAAGAAAATTTAATAATTTACAGTTCTTAGATTAAAGAACAGGGATTCCCAAACTTTTAGGAAGCGGACCCCTATTACAGGTCAAATGTGTCAAACTGGGGTTTCCCTGTAAAATGAGAACTACCAAAAAACAGTTTAAAAATGAGGGATTCTGGTGTGGGGTTCTTGTTTTACTTCTCCGATTTTTTATCAAGCTCTTCTCCTGGCATGATTGACCACAGACCATACTTCGGGAACCCCTGTTATAGATAGTTTGACTTACCGCCGACCACAAAAACGCCGTTTTTCCCTTTATCCAGAACTTCGATGAGCCTGCATTGATTTTTGATGACTCCGGATGTAGGTAATGGCTTGTAGAGTTCCAAGTATTGCTCACCATGTAAAATCTGACAACAAAAACAATAAAAGTTTGATATAAAAATGATCAATACCTGGCTTAAATCATAAGAACGTCCAGGAAGAGCATTGGTGGTTAGCGATGAAGTCATGATCGCCATTTGTCCAGGGATGATCGCTTGAGTCGGAAAAGCGGCGAACTCATCATCATTTTCATATAAAAACTTCACTTCCAAAGGATTCCCAATGTTGGTACCAACTAAAACAACTATAGCTATACTAAATAAATTGAATTTCACATACTTCCTAAAGCGTATATATGCAGTCTTGAAATCTCAGATTGTGGATAAATTCTTCCGATCCACTGCTAGAACCACCGCTTTTCATTTTTTCCATCTGCGTCATCAGACCACCAGTCGCTTCCTTGAAAATATATAAGTGAATTCATCAAACATCAGAGAGGACGTACTTCAATAGATGAAAGCGTTTCTGTAGTGGATAGATCGGTGACCTGCGACCAATTTTCTCTGACATCTTCGGGTGTAACAATGTCGACAATGCTCTTCCTCAAAATGGCACCAGGACCACGAACAAGAGAGTCTTTAAAACAAAAACTTTATAAACGAAACAAAAATTTTAAAAAATTTACATTTGGTTGCCCAGCCTGCCGCAGATTCTATGATAGAGCCGGATTCATCGCAACTTTCATGACAGAGCCACACGACGACAGGTGCAATCAATTCAGGCTTAAGCTCATCAAAAATTCTGAAAAGTAATTACAAATAAGGAGTTTTTCCTGAAGATCGGTATAGAAAAAACAAAGCTTATGGCTGCTTAATTAGTACCTGGAGGTAGAATATCTTGAGTGAGTCTGGAAGCTGCGGTGGGTACGATGACATTACAATGGATGTTGCTCTTCCTACCTTCGATCGCCATTGTTTTGCAAAGGCCAACAACCGCCATTTTAGCTGCGCTGTAATTAGCCTGACCGAAATTTCCGTAGAGGCCAGAGTTGGATGCCGTCACTATTACTTTACCAGAATTCTGCTTCTTAAAATGTGGCCAAGCTGCCTGACTTGTCTTAAACGAACCTTTCAAATGGACATCTTGGATCAAATCTAAAAGAAAAATGTAAAAAGTTTATTCTCTGAAAAGGTTTACCCCAATCTGCGTTGCTGATTCTCGGAAAAGATTTGTCCCTCAAAATCCCAGCATTATTCACGACAATATCGATTCGTCCAAAGTTGTCCAAGGCCGTCTGCACAATCTTGTCCCCATCGACAACACTATGATAATCACCAACAGCTTTTCCACCTGTCCCAAAATAATTAACAAGTAAATGATTAAGTGAGTTGTTACCATTTTTTCTGATCTCTTCGACAACAGCGTCAGTGGCTTTTGAGCTACTTCCATCCCCGGATCTTGTGCTTCCAAGGTCGTTTACAACCACAGAAGCTCCCCGTGAGCCAAACAGCAACGCATATGCTCTCCCAAGGCCTAAAAAATATTCCTCATAAACAATTAATACAAGAATGGTGCAAATAAGGGGAAATCAAGCATAGAATTGATTGATCTCCCACAATATTGGACTATAAAAATAGAATAATGCCCTAAAATCCTCCACTGAATACAGCCGGTATTCTTTTTAAGTGTAAAGAAGCAGCAAGATTTCTTAGCAGAAAGATTTTAGGGCATTTTTCTGTGTAAATAGTGTAAAAATTCCATTTTTAACAACATCAATGAAAAATGATCGTTTTACTAGTAGTAGTAGTTGTATTAGTAAATGTCTTCAGTTGTTTGAAGCACATAATACATAAACAATTTAAAATTTAAACAAAAATAAATGTTTCCTTTTCTTTTTAAATTTTCATTTTTTTTCTTTTTCCACTTTACTAGGAAGGTTTTACTAAATTTAAGGCATTTTCATTGGCTTTTCAGAAAATAAGCCAAATTTCTATGGAATTTTGCAAGAAAAAGGGTTAAAATTTTATTAAATTACAGCTAATTTTTTACAACATACCCAGAAGAGCATATTAGAATTCCACCTTAAGAGGGTATTAACTTTCCTGAGAAGTTGAAGTCATAACTTCAAAAAAAGAGTCTTTACCCACCCGAAACATCAAAAATTTCTCAGATAATTTAGGAGTAGGAATTCTATAATAATAAATAAAATACCTGCGCCAGCTCCAGTGACGATGACGACTTTTCCATCAAATCTTAGCTTATCCATTTTTAAATTATAAGCCTGAAAAAAATAAACGAGAAAAATAAGCAAAAGAAATAGGCAAAACTGAAGTTTTCTGTCACCTAAAATGCTTCACTTCGAAATTTCTTTACTTAAGGATGACTCGTCAAAAAAAACTTTATTATCACTCACCACTTGGGATCAAGCTACGGAGATGGCCTCTACTTCAATGAGGTTTGATTATTAATAATAATTTATAATGATAATTGGCTGAGAGGAAACCTGTCAAGAACTTATGTTTCTTTCTTATCAGTAATCGTTATCATTATCAGAGTATGACATTCACAAAACTGATACTAGAACCAAATAAACCAATTATAAAAAAAACTTCTATTTTACATAATCAGAGTTTTTGATTAATTTCTTTGATAAGAGATAATAAAAAATTATTTTAAAAAGTGCGATCAAAATTAATCGATTGCCTTATGTATCGATGAATGGAAGGGGGGAAATTAAAAAATGCACTTAATTTAAAATTATAATTAATGTCCTCTAAATTATTAGGCATATTTACAATCTATAAAAAAAGAATGACTTTCTTAAGACGGAGGTCATTCAGGTCAATTTATATTAAAAAATCATTCGGCTTCTAAAATGCCCTATTTGTCCAGGACCTCATTTTCGGTTTTTTGGGAGCAACTTACAGATCCCGTGGTGGAAGATTGATTGGTGTCTGTGGTGCCGGCCGGCCGTCGCCAGTTTTTATCCAATTTTCAGCCACCTCAAAAAAAAATGTTTAGATAGAACGTCGAAATTTGGGCTGTTTACGCCCGTTCAGAGTGCCCTGAATGAGGGTAGACGTCAATTTTTCTGCCTTGTAACCATTTTTAAATCCGTCTTTATTTTTTTAGTCAACTCGATTGCGCATTTTACAATTTCAAGGAACCAAAATTTCGAGCATTCTTGAAGTTCCTCCAGTGGGTGGGTGGGGAAAAAAATATTGGAACGTCTCTATGGCTACCACAAGACACAAACAGTTAAATGAATAAGCGCGTACCTTTTTTTAATATCAAATTTGTTTAATAATTTTTTAAAAAATCTTCAAATAAAGGAATGAACGGAAGCCTCCCTTCTATGTCTGCTACACCGAAAACCCCAGCTCAGCGATCAGCTCCTAAAGGTTCATGTCAAAAACAAAAGAACTTACCAAAATTTTGCCAAAAAAATTTAATCTTTTTATTTAATTTTTAAAGCTCCAGAGTTTGAGCCGATTGAAACCAACAATTGGCTAATTCATACACGATATGTGAGAAAAGAATTCGACCTTTGTAAACTCATAATCGAAGAGGATTTGGCCAGGACAAAAGGATGCAACGAATATGCCAATTATATTCTTGTAATATCTTAATCTTTAATTTTTTTTATTAAATAAAATGAATTTTTCAGGGCCTTATTTTTCAGCATGAAGGTAAAGTCCGAGAAGCTTTGGAATGCTTTCAAAAATGCTGTTTTTTAAACCCTCATCATATTCCGAATATAAAACAGCTTGGAAGATGCTGGTATGAATTTTTGCTAGAGTAAATTTCTAATTTTTTTTTAGGTATCTTTTAGGCCAAAAATATCAAGCATAGAATCTTTTTCAAAAGCTGAAAAACTAGTATCCACATCAGACTGGAACATATGCCACAACTTAGGTATTAATAATTAAATTAAAAATTATTCTAATTGAAAATAAGGAATTTGCTATGTGAGTTTAAGGCGTATTGGAAAGGCGAGAGAATATTTAACAAAGCAGTCCATCTTGGGAGAACCCTTCAAAGTTATGATGCTTTGGCAAAGCTTTATATTACAGAAAACGATATCAACAGTGCTTTAGATGTTTACCACATCGCTTTAGAGTAAGTACTTTAAATAATCTTTTATTATTAATATTTTTTTAGGTTGTTTCCATCGAGTTGGGAACTTGCGACAGATTTGGGTCAACTTTATATGCAAGTCGGAGAAATCCCGAAGGCGTTTAACAGTTTTGGGCTTGCTCTTGCGATAAATAAAGAAAGCACGCAGGCCCTTTTAGGTGTCGCTTCTATATGCCAGGTGAGATGAGGCCACATAGTTTTTTTTAATGTCATAAATTTCAGGAGCAAAAGAATACGAGACTGCATTATCGAAATATAAAGTTGTCGGCCAGCACCTTCCGGAGTCTGTTTGCCTTTGGAATAATATGGGCATGTGTTTTTTTGGGAAAGGAAAATATGTTGCAGTAAGTTTTTTTTTATACATTAAACCGAGTAGAAAAAAAAAGCACCCAGTGGGACTCGAACCTATGACCTTTGGGTTTCTAAAGACTTTGTTCTTAAAAGTTTTCTTTCTGTTAGGCGATCAGTTGTTTGAAGCGAGCGAACTATTTGGATCCGATGGACTGGAAAACTCTTTACAATCTCGGATTGGTCCTAATTCACACGAAGCAGTACATGTCAGCGTTTCATTTTCTTTCGAGTGCCATCAAACTGGAAAATCATCATGCATTATCATTTATGCTTTTGGGAAGTATGTACTAAGTGGAACAAAAGCTATGTTTCTGAGCTTTTCGTTTATGCATCTTCATAAAATAGATATTGTCAGATATTGTTGAAGATAATAGTAGTAGCCAATGAGGAAGAGGCCTTCTTCTCATTGGTCATGCTATTCTTTTTATCTTGTATAGCACAGGGGATTGGGGATTTCCTTCTTTTTTCAAGAATCATAGGTTAACCTAATAAACTGCTGGTAGGCCTGATAAATATACTTAGTTCCAAATCGTTTTAGTCTCCCTGCAGAGGATGTCTCATAATGAAAATGCGACGAAATGTTTTGAGCAGGCTATAAAACTGGATGTCGACAATATCATGATTAGGATAAACTATATATCGCATTTATACGCTCAGGACAAAAAGGAAAGCGCTTTAGAACAACTCAATATGGTGCAGAGGCTCATACAGCAGAATGAAGTCGATGAAAAGGTAAATCAGAATCTTAAAATTTCAAATTTCAATAGTTTTTTCCAGGTGAAGGAAGCGCTGAGACAGTTGACGCAGGGGTTGACTCAAGGGCTCATTACGAACATAGAAAAAGAGGAATAAAAACGATTATATAATTTTATTTGATGAAAATATTATAAAAATAATGGAATATCGTTGTCAAATTATGTACTTATCATCCTCTTCACTTCTTGGAGAAGCGACGCTGTGTAAGTTGGCAAATATACGATGCTTGAGTAACATATCAAAAGAAAATCAAGAAAACAGATCCATCTGAATGATTTGTTAAGGAAATTCTCACGAAATACAGAAAACAATTACACACTTAATAAAAGGATACTCAAAAAGACTTTCTCCCAAGGCTCGAATATGTAGATGCATGTGATCAGTTCATATTGAATGTACCACGATTGTAAGGTCTTTCTGATCAAGTCCAACATCTTGCAGTTAAATTAAGTTGGATCTATTTAAAATAAATTAAATTTATAATTCCAAAGGGCCTTTACAAACATCCTAAAAAACGCCTCATTATAAGAGTTCTTCATACATATAACCGAATAAGGGGGCATTTTGGCCATTACTCCGGGGTCGAAAAAATTTTAGATGATGCCTCTTTATGTGAATAAGAACTGACATTTTCAGATCGAAAAAATCAAAGGTTTTCAACAAAAATGGGTTTATCCTTTTTAAGAAAACCTCAATATCTCGAGTACTAATGATCACACAAAGCTCATTTTTCTGAAAATTATTTAGCATCTAGAGACGCATCTTTGAGAATTTTTTCCCAAACCTTTATAGGAGAAAACTTCATTTTTATAAATTTTGAGAGGTCAGAAAAAATGGTTCCCTTGGAGGTGGAGGTACCAAATCAATGCAGCTATTAGAGGGGCCTAAATATACCTCTCATAATTTTTTCAAGTTAGTAGAACAGTATTTCATAATTTTTTTTCTGACTTTGAAGCTGTTTTTTCTAAAAAAGGATAAAGCCGTTTTTCTCGAAAACCGTTCGGTTTTTTGATCTGAAATTTATGTCAGTTCTTATTGGGATATATGATCATAGCCTGGAATTTTTTCGGCTAAATCGGAGTAAGGGCCAAAATGCCCACCTTATCCCTCTATAGCCTTTATAAATCTAAAGGGCATAAGAGGCCCTTTACAAAAATCCTAAAAGCCTCACTAGTTCTTCATAAATTTCAAATCAAAATCTGCAGGCTGCAGCCACACTTTCTAGAAATCTTAAAGCCTTTTCTTTCGATTCTTTTTACTACGGGATTTTTATAAGCATTGAAGTGACACAAAGGAATAATATGTTATACTAGGGGGGAAAAATTATAAAAAATTGTTCTACCACCTCAAAAAATCTGGAAACATTATGAGTAGTAAAAATTAGGTTCTTTTAAAATTGGTTGAAATTTGGTAACTTTACGTCTAAAAGAACCATTTTTTCTCTGAGCCCTCTAAGAATACAACTTAGAATTCTTGTAATTTGGAGGTAAGAAAAAATGTCAAAAATTCATAATGATTCATTCTTAGATGCTTCTTAATAACTAAAAGCCTATATTTTTGAAAAATTTACATCAGTGAGGCATCTTGAAATTTTTTTTGGCATATCAGTGTAATTATCAAATGCCTCCCTTATCAGCTTTTAAAGGATTTAAGGATGTCCGTTGGGATTATGCTATAAAAGAGTTATAACGAAATTGGGTTTACATAAATTGGTCTTAGGGACCCCAAATTGGACGTTTTCCAGCATTACGTTCGTTAGCTCAAGACAAAAATTTGGGAGGTAAAATAGTGGCTGGTAGTGACAATTAAATTGATATTTTCCTTCTACACCTTTCCGACCAATATTAACATATGAGAAACTGGTGAATCAACAGGTTAGACGAAATCTACCTGAAGATGGAATGAAGATGAATGGCCGATGGTAAATATATAATCACCATTGAAATTCGATGAACCTCCGGCTAGAATTTGTTTAAATCTGTTAAATTTATATACAACAAATCAGATCACTAAAAACTTGAGAACGTTATCGGTTCGGCTTGACAATCGACAATCGCCTGCCGACTGGGTCTCAGCCAGTGTTGCCAGATGGAAATAAAAGAAGCAAAAAAATTTCTCTAACTTAC
The DNA here is from genome assembly GCA_014119065.1 of Orius insidiosus. NCBI lineage: Eukaryota > Metazoa > Arthropoda > Insecta > Hemiptera > Anthocoridae > Orius > Orius insidiosus. The sequence goes on along the minus strand of JACGAQ010000543.1, from coordinate 31,181 downwards.
AGGTACTGAGATGGTACTCACACTCTGAAGAATGCCCTCGGCAATCTTAAGACAAAGAAAGATTTTTGCGACGGACGCAATAATCTTCGTACTGCTGTTTTTTAAAATTTATAATTATCTTTCTTAATGAAAGTTATTGTAATGCTCTCGAAGGACGGTTTTTAAATACGTGTCTAAGTGCCAAGGCGACTATTTAACGTCCTGCGGTGCCAGCCGGCCGTTCGTCACCAGTTTTTCCCTAAATACTTTAAAGCCAAGAGGCTTTAGAGGCAAGAAGACCCCTTTTACTTGCCAAATTGTGCACGCCTACCCCGTTTTCCTTGTACAGTTTGAACGCCTTCAGAATTAAGATGTGTACTAATTTTTATGAGGAAAACTCCTGAAAATCCTATAAACAATTTTGCTAAGTGCACCTTACTAATTTCTATTTACTGGAACTTTTTAAAAAATTGGGGATTTTCATTTTTCTTAAACGGGGAATCCTAAAAAAAAAAAAAAAAAAAAAAAAAAACAACTTGGACTTGAATTTTTTTTTTTTTAACTTCCTTAAAGAAGTTATTGTGATACCCTCCACGGCGGGTTTTTGGGAAGGGTCTTAGGGTCAAATCGAATATTGATCTTTACCGATCTCAACTTTGTTTGAGGTGCCGGCCGGCCGTCCGTCCATGGCATTTTTTTTCTGGAACACAGTTTTGAACCGATTTTCACCTAATTTTCTTTAGTTGGTGAACAAGAAATTATCGAGGGCGATTTTTGAATTTCGAAAAAATGGCAGAGAAATGTCTGTTTAAAGTTTTAATTTTCCGGAAGTCCGGAAACTTTACGGCCACAATTTTCACCCGATTCGTACAAAATTTTCAAATAATCTTCTTCACTCAATGAAGAATAAAGTAACGAGGGCAATTTTCGAAAAAATGGCGAGATATATCTGTTACGAATTTTAAAAATTGTTGGTCCGATCTTCACCAAATACTCCTTATATTTTTTACGAATTTTTGGTGTAATAAAAAAACATTTTTTTTTAGTAGGGAGAAATTTGATACTTCCACCGTTCCAAGAGGGACCTCCCTTGGGCAAAAATCCCATTTTTTCTACCTTGATACTTTAAAATTTTTTCGAAAAAAAACTTAGAAAATTTTCCACGAAGAAAAACTTAGAAAATTTTTCACAAAAAAATTAAAAATTTTTTGAAAAAATAACTTGGAAAAAAACCTCCTTAAACTTCCCCTCCTTTATACTTCTACCTCTTTTATACTTCCCCGTCAGGGCCAGCTACCAGAAAAAAATCTTAGCCCAACTTGAACGGGTATCAAAAGCCCAAATTTCTCCATACTACCAATTTCTTCCCCCCAATTAAAAAATTAAATTAAAATAGGAAGTACTTAGTGAAAAATTTGGCTAAAATCTAAAAGAAGTTTAGAAATCTCTGGATATTTTAAAGATAAATATGGAAGAAAGATTCTGCGAAATTTTGACGAAAATTCCATGAAGGGTTCCAGAAAAACGGGGCCTGGAAGACGAGGTCCTTAAAACTGGACATCTCTTTGAGAGGGCCTAAAAAAAATTACCCAACCAAATTTTTTAAATTTCAAAATGCGTAAAAAACAACGCATAATTTTTATCTAGAAAATGTGGACTTTAATAATAAATGAATGAATTCAATTAATCTGTTTTTAATGACTTTTAGAACATCTAAGAAAACTAGATTAGTCAAAATAAGGACATCAACTTTCTGAGTCACTTTGGAAAAATGACAATAAAAACAAAAGTTTCATTAACAATATATTTCACAGCACTTTTTAATTTAAATACAAACTTCAGCTTTTCCTTATGTTCTATTTCATTCTTCAAGTAGTAGTGCACATCGTTTTATTTTATATTTCAAAAACCATGACTAGATTTTGTCTTTAAAAACAGATATTCAAACAAAAAAAACCCTTGGAGAGCTACGACTAATTTAAATTGCCATTAAGAGTATGTACAGAGAAACTGTTAGTTATTTACAAAATTTACAATCTAAATATATAATTTTCCAAATAAATATTATATTTTACAATATTAAATGGTTCAGGTGTCAATCACAGGGTGATAACAACCGTAAATTATCACATCAGTTATTAGTTCTTAAATGAGAAATAATAAAAAATATAAATTTCAGCTACCGATATGAATATAACCTTGAAAAAAATTCCAGAAAAGCTTAATAATCTCTAATGGCCTCAGGTTTACTGAGAAAATACAAAAAATATTTCATTTATATCACCTATCAGACTCTCCGAAATTACAGTCGAAATGAACAGGGGGGAAAAAAAGAAAAACAAAAGCTCTCGAATATGAGAAATAGAGCTAAAAGAGGGGAAACAAAAATCTATATGGAGCAGAAATAGGAAATTGACATTTAACACCACTCTGTATTGGAAAAAAAACTGCAATTGAAATATGTTAAACTTTTCCGTTTAATAAATTAACATCTTGAGCAAGTGGCGTTAGTAAAAAGTGATAAGGACAACTTAATATCAAAAAATAAAGCCTACAATAAACTAATTTTGCTATGAACTTAAATTATTGTTGTACTATGAGTACCATGTCCCAAAGTCTAGTGATTATCGACGGATTTACCATCGAAAAGACGAATTTTAGGCGAAAACCGTCAAAATTGAAAACAAATTAATAAATAAACATTTACAAACCGAATACAAATAGGAATAATAAATAATGAAACCTTTTTAAAATGAAAAAGATTTTTTCTCAGGTAGGTGGATCGATTGCTTTTAATAATTCGTTATTCCTAATTTTATGAGCGGCGTTCGCTTTTTTGAAAAATCTCATGAGCAAGCAGTGCTACCTAAAAATGAATAAATAATAAAATAACAAGGAAGCTAAAATTTTACGTACCCGTTTCCCGATATCTAATTAAAGCTTTGTTTCGTTCATCAGCATCAAAATACCATATTGTTATTGCAAATCTAAAAAAAAAATTCCATCATAAAAATTAAATTGTTACTGTAACTTATGTTGGTTACAACATTCAGCTTACCAATAGTAAATAAATAGATCTGTGGTAGGTAAAAGGGGAAACGGTACCTCTTCTCTACTTACCTACATACTTGGATAAATTGTCATCATGAAGTTATGTTCTAAGAAAAATTTAACCCTTTCGAGACCGCAGGCGACTTTAGTTGCCCAGCGGGAAGCCTCTCTAAGATATGTAATACCTTCGCTTCCCGTGGCGCTAGCGACACGCAAAAACTGGCCATCTGTTGGTGAAGAATCGCATCACTCGTCGCTTTCTGCGCTTTGCTGGGCGCTGGGAGCGGTCGGGGAGTGAGGGGAAGAGCAGAGCTAACTCAGTGCTGCGCCAGTAGCGCAGAATCTGCGTCAGACGGGTCTCGAAAGGGTTAAGAGAGCAATAAATGGAAAATATCACTTGATGTCTCCTGTTTATATTTCTCTCTCCTCAGATCTATTTATTTACACAAATCTTCCAATGAAAATGTTGTGAATGGACTAGTTAAACAACAGGATGAGGGAAAATTTGACATTTACCTTGTTTTAAGGGCAGGTTGGACTTCGTGAGGGTTCCTACGGTCTGACCAGAAGAAAAGTATTCTATCGAATTTAGGTTCAACATGAGCTTCCTCATCTTGCCCTACGGGGAAAATCCGCAGAAGGCCACCGTCTTGCTGAAATCGAAACATCTTAGTCCGTATAACAACTTTACTAATATACAAAATTAAAAAATAAAATCCCAAATTACATTGACATCCCAGTCTTGATTTAGGTAATATATTGCTGTAATGCACCTTCCGTCATTATTCGGATTGTCCACGTGTTTCACGTAATGGGTGCCTTTTCCTGGATAACAAGCGACCATTGCCTGAAACAATTGTTAATAATTAAATAATTATTTTTAATTGGATTAATTGAGATTCTATGTCAAGGCGACAAAAATTTAAGAGCTTAAATTGGCCTTTTTAAAAAAATTTTTAAATGAAAATAAAAAATAATTACAGGGCTTAAAGCACATTACATAACGTTAAAAAATCAAAATTATCTTTTATTTTTCTGAAAACATTTTCTTAGAATAAAAAATACTTTATTTATTTATTTTTCAAACTCTGAATCATTCTACGATTACATCAAAGATTAATTGGAGAAAGGAAAAGAATAAAACCAGAAGAATTTTCAAGGTCAATCAAAACCATTGAGGTCAATAAATAGCATATAGGGTTTGCTCGTTTTAAGAGCAAATAAAATAATTAAGATAATGGCCCCTGAGCAAATTAGGAACAGAAATGGCATATTCATACACCCAAAATATGTGAAATTCATACTTATAAAACCTAGAAATGAATAAAGATAATTGTGAATTATCATCTGCGATAAATTTGAATATGAATACGCCCAACTCTGCATGTCCAGTCAGCAATAATGGCTGAGTAAACATAATCTTCAGTTTGCTTTGAATTTAAAGTAATACTATATCTCTGGCTGATCTGGGGATCTTAAACTGCCAGTAGTAAGAATGCCCAGTGCGGGAAGAACTCATGTTTGATAAAATGAGATACATGCTTAGCCCAACGGGATAAGCAAGAACTACTGCCCTTAAAAGAGCAGTTTTGGATTAAGCATTTGATGCCAATTAAATCTTGTCTTCCGGTGTAGAACTTTGGATGAAAAAAACCATGAGGTGTGTACTTTGCCCTGGTGAAGCTAGAGTGAAAAATGGAAGATGATAATACCTTGGTCCTTCCATTGATGGTGTAATTGCCCATTTTACCGTTGTTGCTCATTTTATTGGCACGCATGACGACCCGGTCGACTTTCTTGATGAGCATTCCGATGTTGGTGGAGAAGGGCTCGTTGCCGTCGACCCAGGTTATTTTGTCGCTTCGTATCGTTTTATGATGTCTTTTATTGTTGGTGCTGACAAGCTGACCGTCTTCGAACTTGCCGTGACGATGCATTTCGATGACCTCGCGTAGAACGGCCGAACCGAGGGGGACACCGAGGAAATCGTCGACGACACAGACGCCGAATGTGTCCATGTCGTTGACGAGCGTCCGACATACGAGGTCCTCGTTTTCGGTCGTCGTGTCCCAGTCGATCGACACGTTCGCGGGTTGATTCTCGACGGGCGCGATGTTGTTGTCGTTTTTCGGTCCGCAAGTCTCGAAAACGTTACACAAAGTTTTGAAATCGAAATTGGGAATTTCTGTCTTCTCAGACGACTCCGGGAGAGCGTTTTTAATAGTAGCCGCTTCGGAGGAGGCTGCCGGAGGTGAGGTTTTCGTCGATCACTCTCACCGGACTTCCTATTAACGATATTTAGACAATGTGGCTTGTGGTTTTTCCAATCCAACGCTTGGTGTTCCTTGCTGCAATAATAGACCGATGTGCACCTCGAGCAGATCAAAAGGAAACTTTTCTTACCGCATTGCTCGCATCGGGCGCCAGGATTCATTGTAAGCCGGAGGAAGACATTCAACGCGACTTAGGGAGATTTTAGTGAGCTCAGAGTTAAAACTGACCTCCTCCGCTACTAACTCCTCGCGAGTCGTCTCAAAGGACAGATTACGGAAAGAAACCGACTTAAATTTTTTTTTTGAAAGAAGGAAGTGACGGACGGGACTCTGATTCAGTGTTGCCTTGAAACCTAACCAATTACTTTTTTTCCCCTCTTCAATTCAATAAATTTACCTCTCAACTCGTTCCCGCCTAAATCCAAATTGAATTTTCACCTATACAGTGTCTGCCCCAACTCTCAGAACACGTGGATCTTAAAAAATATTTTTTTTCTGGTGTAGTCCTCGTTCTCTTAGACTAAATTAAACTTTTAGAGATTAGGCTTTTGAGAGATCTATTCTATTCAATTTGTCGTATTTCCCGAAGTTTCCTCGGTCCCCCTTTTAACTTCCTTAAAGAAGTTATTGTTTTACCCTCCACGTCGGGTTTTTGGGGAAGGGTCTTTCAGACCCCGTAGGGTCAAATCGAATATGGTTCTATAACGATCTCAACTTTGTCTGTGGTTCCGGCCGGCCGTAGCATTTTTTTCCGGAACACTTTACGGCCACAGTTTTCAACCGATTTTTACCAAATTTTCACCGAATTTTCTTTGGTCGGTGACAAGGAAGTAACGAAGGCGATTTTTGAATTTCGAAAAAATGGAGGAGATATGCTGTTTGAAATTTAAAAAATTCGCTGCGGCCGAACCGTTTGTCCGATTTTCACCAAAATACTCCTTATATTTTTACAAATTTTTGGTATAATAAAAAAACATTTTTTTTTAGTAGGGAGAAATTTGATACTTCCACCCGTTCCAAGAGGGACCTCCCTTGGGCAAAAATCCCATAAAAATTCGAAAAAAACTTAGAATATACTTCCCCCTCCTACATTGTTCCTTCTTTTTAAGGAAGTTTTCGTTGGAAGCTCTTCAAACTAGTATTTTTACAGGATTTTCGGACTCCCGAGAATTTTCTCCGGTCTTATCGTCCGTCTTATTTGCAAGCTTTTCTCTATTCTTGGATTGAAAAACCACCTTAATAAAATTTTCCGGCGTTTTCCTTCCTTTTTTGACCTAAACACGTCCAGCAGATTTTTTTTGTGTCCAAAAAAATTCGTTGTATTAGATTTCCGAAAATTTTTCTTTGCCATTGGTCATGAAACCTCCTCTTTTTAGGGGCGTTTTTCTCAGTTTTTCAATAGAAAACCCTTTCTCCCCCTGATATTCGGCGATTTCTTTGTTCTATAAGCCTAAATCAATATTTGTTAAATCTCGAATTTCCGGGCGTCTTCCTCAGTCATTTGGCTCAGAAACACCAATTTTTTTACATAGGATTTTTGGGTGTTTTGTCAGTTTTCCGACAGAGAATCCCTCTTTTCCTGATTTAAGCTGATTTGGCTCTGGGATGACTTTTTTCTACCTTGATCGGCAAGTGCTATACATAAAAAAAATTAAAGTCCTTCCTCTCCATGGAGAAAGATTTCGTCGGGGCCAGCTTTTATGGTCAAATTTTTGTGGATTTTCGCGTGGGGAAGGTTCAGAGCATTATTTATTTCTTTAATCCATTTTAGGCATTATCTCCATCTTGTAGGTATTATTAATTATCTTTTTTATTCCTTCTTTTATCTCCCTCGTGCACATACTCTTTGTGTTTACGTACATAATACGCATTTTAAAATCAACAAACTCAATTCCGGAGAATGAAAATAATTCGGTGTTCACTCTAAAAATAATCTTGAATTCATTTAAACTTTTATTTCGAGTTTTCATTCTTGCGCTCCTTGGAAGGTGGCAGCACGCACCCAGGAGGACGTTCGTGAATCTCAAATCATAGCTTTTAGTGTTTAAAAGGAGTCTGGGCGTTTTCACAATAAACACCAATTTTCAAAGGATATTCAGGGGAATTATTTAACTTTTAAGAAGTCAGAAATAAAGAGCCCAACACATTTTGACTGGTAAAAGGGGTCCTTTTGCGAAAAATTTTGGGAGTCCTGCTCTTATATTGGCTTACAGCATACAGCCTCTCAACTTTTCTATGACCATGGAAAGATTGCTTGACAAAACTTCAAGCTAAAATCGTGTTCTCTCGAAGCATGGTAGCATTTGGCAGCAAAACTGTCAGCTGGGTCATCATTCATCAACTTCTTCATAAGGCCCCTTGATTGGACGAAAAACCGAGGAAAACCCCGAAAATTCGGAGAGTTTCTGGGGCAAAAGAACGTAAGAACTGTAAACCAGAGGGCATTGACTAGAAGACTTAAAAAATAAAAAATCCGCCCTATGTTTATTGGCTGTGGGAGAAATGAGGAAGGACGGAAAATTTTTTTTCTTGGTAGTTCTGCTTCACGGAGCAAATGGGAGAGTGATTAATTGATCCCTGCAACACAAAAGGAAGAGGATTGAAAAATTAAAGTGCCAAAACTATTAAAATAAACGAAGGATTATTAGCCGCCTGGTTAGTTGTTCTAATCGGATATTAGCATTGTGATGCTCTTTCATAAAATATCCTCAGCGATATGTCAGTGGGGCTGTGGTAATGAAATAGCTTGTATGTCAGAGCCCTCTGTATTAACGAAGGAATTCCGCTCTTTTGATTCGGCCATTAATTGAAATGCCTTACGTTCTCTAAGCCCCCCCCCCCCCCAACCGTATTTATATGTCACTGTCCACTCGCGTACGCGTTCTTCTCCTCTCATCATTAAAGGAAATTTCGATTCCCTCTGATTTAAAATTGTATCCCTTTGACTCTTCAAAACGTAATCAACCGGGGAGGATACTAGATCGTAATCCGATCGACATACGATATAAAAAGTCATTCAGACAATCATAAAGGCACGTGCCTGGTACTTTATAAATGATGATATAAAAGTCAAAACTTCTGCATCAAAAGAAATCACTCCACTAGATGTAACTCGAGATTATAATTTTTAATCTACTAGAGTAAAGAACGGTTTCCAAAAGAACATTTTGTCATTGATTTGAGGCGCTCCGGGTACGAAGGGAGAACTCGACAAAACGTAGTTTCGGTTTTTACGTATTTAAAGAGGAAAAAATGGCGAACTCAACATAAAAATTATATGGGTGTATTCACAAAGAGGTCTAGAATCTGAAAATGAAAAAAAAAAAATGGAGGACTCTTCCCCAAAAACCCGACGTCGAGGGTATCACAATAACTTCTTTAAGGAAGTTAAAAATTTTTTTTTACAATGTCGAGTTCGCCCTTCGTACCCGGAGCGCCTCATTTCGTTAATCGACCAACAGATTTGTAGACAATTTTTTATATTTTTTATAAGAAACAATTTTTAAATATTAATTTTTGAGGCACATATGTACATATAAACGTATTTAAGGCGTCGCGGTCGGCTACCTTCTGACTACCCACAGATCTTATTATAGTACCCACATCTAGGGATCTTTCTAAGCACCTCTCTTCGTCAAGAAACTTGAAGAAATCCTCTCTAGGATCGTCGTACTCCGGACATTCCAAAGTAGGTGAGTAGGGTCCTCCACAACATCGCACGTCGCGCAGTTGGGAGAATCCCGCATTTTTATTTTCTGGAGATATTTTCCCCAGAGCCCATGGTTAGTCCTGAGCCTGGTGATGGTCATGTAAAAGGCTTTCGGTTTTCCTAAGACCAATAAGCCTTGACAATCGGGTCCGGGAACAAGGAATAGTGTTCCCCCGAGCTTGAGTTGTGATACTCCGCATAAAACTTTTTTTTACAGATGGCATTAAGGCATTTCCCGTCATCTACTGATAGTTTCACCCTCATTGGGATACCAGTGCTTGTTCCCTCTTCGGCTAGTGCGTCAACTGTCTCAGACAATTCTCAAACCGAACGCAAAATGCAGCAGGTTCGTTTCCTGGAAGACCGAGCCTGGTAGCTGGGCGGTTGATGCCTTCACCATCGATTGGGGTCCCTTGCATTTTTATGCCTTCCCTCCTTTTGCGCTTATCCCTAAGGTCCTGCGTAAAATTGTCGATGACAAGGCGGAAGGAGTTGTAGTAGTTCCTTTCTGGGAGGCTCAACCGTGGCTCCCTCTTTTTCTTTCACTACTTCAGGAAGATTACAAGTTAACGCATGGTATTCTGAAGGAGAGAGGCATTGATTTAATTTAAAAATTATATTTCCAGTATCAAGGTAAAAAATGAAAGAATCATAATCGGAATCGACGGTTATGAGGCTGTGAGGATGATGAAACCGAGTCTTCTAATTTTTGTGAACATCTTGATCGGAATGTGTGGAATATTGAGAAGTAGGCAGGCCGAACTTGTGAATTAAACCACCCCGCTTATCCAAATCACCTCTTAGTTTTTAGTAATGTCGAAATGGTTTCGCTGTAGTAAATCAGTGGAAGGCGAGGAAATGAAAATTTTAAGAAGACGGGAAGGTTGGGGAGAATCCTCCAACCCTCTGGTAGGACGTTCCGACGTGACATAAATTAGGTCCCTCCGACTCTTTTATTTACAATTCTGAACTGAAATAATTCTTTTCTTATTGTGAAACTGAACAATCAGAGTAGTGAAACAAGGGCGGCTGAGTCAGAAAAGGACTATCTTAGGAATGCAATTTGCCTCGCGGAGGGTGAATTGATTCCCTCCTTCTTTCCCGAGAGACGGGTGCCTTTTTCTTTCCACCATAATCGCCTGCTATACCGCATTTTTTTAATATTTCCTGAACCCTCTTCATCTTTTAGATCCTCCAACTACTTCGACTACAGTTCGCTGCGTTTTGTTAGAAAATGAAAAGAATCACAAAGTTATTTTAAAATGCCCGAAAGTAGACTACCTAAAGCAATATTACACAAGTTCGGACTTCTTTGAGGAATTATACTGACGTTTATAATAAGCGTGATTCACTAAGCGACATAATCATCATCATCAACGACAAAGTCTCTGATCTAACTAGCTCATGAAGAAGAGCTCGAGAGGAATGACATTCCTCTCTGCATGAGTGGTTACGGATATACTAAAGCTTTAATAACCTTTTCAGAAAGAGAATGGGGTAATGAATTTAAGGGGTAACAAGCTGGTAGAGGGATGTCACCCCTATTTTATTGGAAGGGTCCGCTTTGAGAGGAAGTGGAGAGAGAGGTGGGGTCCGAACGCGAGGGTGGATCGGAGGGGGTGGACAATCAAACAGTTTCCTTAGCGGACCGGTTTCCTAACAATGACGTCTATTGTCCTCCGTCACAAATGTTTGCCTATTGTTCATAAGGGAAAGGGGGTCGAAAGGATGATATGTCACCTTTTTATAATAACACTTGACACTCACCGCAACCCTCCTTTCTATGGTTATTAATAAGCCAATCGCATTCCTTCATAACAGATATTACACGTATATCTCTCTCTTTTTTTCCCTACAACGAACCTTTTCTCCCCCTTTTTCACATTTTATCACTTCTAACCCTCAAACGTCTCATATGATAACAATATAATACCTTTCCAAAATTGCTGAACCCACACAGTACATAGTACTAGTAAATTTGATCAATTTAGTTAATTACAAGAGGCGCTCCGAATACGAAGGCGAACTCGACATCGGACAAATTTTTTTTCATCTTGAACTGATGAATACAAAAAATTTCATTTAGAAATCTCCAAGATTGAGGATAAACGACAAATATTGGATCTTATAAAATTCTAAATTAACCGGCTCCGTGGCTGGTGGGTTCAGTCTTTGACTCTCACCACGGAAGACCGGGGTTCGATCCCAGGTTGGGTATAGGGATTTTCGGTTGGAAGTAAAAATTCCAATTAAAAATATCCCTCTACAAAATCTGTGGATAATTAGTTAGGCCACTACTCTGGTAGTTGGCCCAAAAGGGCGCCATGGCATTATGGCGAAAGCCCCCGCCTGGGTCTGATCCCCTCCCCCTTTGTAAAAAGCCCTGGCTTAATACAATTAACAAAAAAAGAGTAGATTGACCAATAGTAAGAGTAAGCCTCTTACTCATTGGTCATATCTACTTCTTTTGTTTAAAAAAAAAAAAAAAAATTCTAAATTCTAAGATTAATTTATCCCAGGATAAACTTTAGAAAAGAGGTTGGTAACTACAGAACTTTCTTTCCTCGTAAATTGAATAGACGTTTAATATTCATTTGTTTCCGCCTCTGTTGTTGAAGAGCAGAGGGTTTTATTAAAATTTTTTAATTGTTTTTATCTGGAAGACACCATTTAGTCCGCGGGCGTGGGATTTCATTAAATTAAAAACAGCCACAATGCACTTACGCTGGGAAAACTTCAAAGGGATTTTACCCGGCCACCGCTTCTCAGAGTCGGATCGGAAGATGAAAGTTTATTTTTACCCTTCAGAAGGTTATTAAAAACAATATTTTCTTCACTCAACATTACTTTTAACTAATAATTTCTTCCTCGAACAGAATTTCTTCCTCGTAAATTGAATAGACGTTTATATTCATTTGTTCCGCCTCTGTTGTTGAAGAGCAGAGGGTTTTATTAAAATTTTTTAATGTTTTTATCTGGAAGACACCATTTAGTCCGCGGGCGTGGGGATTTCATTAAATTAAAAACAGCCACAATGCACTTACGCTGGGAAAACTTCAAAGGATTTTACCCGGCCACCGCTTCTCAGAGTCGGATCGGAAGATGAAAGTTTATTTTTTACCCCAGAAGGTTATTAAAACAATATTTTCTTCACTCAACATTTCTTTTAACTAATAATTTTCTTCCTCGAAAGTGCTTTTCACCTATCAATCCATTGTTTTTAGAAATTTTTACAAAGTTCTAAATAAACATTTCCGAAGTTGGTTCATCAAACCAGGGGAGCGACTTAAGAACATTCACGGGGGAATCTGAATTTCGAAAATCGGTTGAAAATATGAGGCGCTCCGGGTACGAAGGGCGAACTCGACAATATTCGCTCGATATTCGCATTTTAAAGTTTCGGTTTTTACGTATTTAAAGGGGAAAAAATGGCGAAACTCAACATAAAAATTATATGGGTGTATTCACCAAGAGGTCTAGAATCTGAAAATGAAAAAAAAACTGGAGGACCCTTCCCCAAAAACCCGACGTCGAGGGTATCACAATACTTCTTTAAGGAAGTTAAAAAAATTTGTCCGATGTCGAGTTCGCCCTTCGTACCCGGAGCGCCTCATATGGAAGTTGAGAGCGCTTTACGATTTCTCCAAGCTTTTCATGAATCTTTCTGCCGTCTTTGGTGAATCTTTAGACCGATTTTGATGAGGGTGTGCTCTGAAGGATGGGCTTTCTAAACGTATATGATTAAATTGGTTAAAAATTAATGAAGTTAGATAGATTTTGGTTTAAAAGGCGTAAGCTCACCGTCGATGAGGATATCCCAGGCGGGTGTTACAGGAGGAGCAAGATGTTGATCAGCCGCCTCTGCACATCGTCACCCTCCTCAAACTTGCTCAAAAGGAAATTATTGTGATACCCTCTATAACGGTTGGTCTTCCAGAGTAGGGTACAGATGACATGTGTTGAGAAAATTAAAATCAGGGAAAAAAGCCTGAGTAAAAACCGAGGACTTACTTAAAGGGGGGAAAATTTAATATAATGGTGAAAATTTGGTGAAGATAGGAGAAAATTGAGGCCGTGAAATGTACAGTAAAAAATGGGGGCGGACAGGCGGCACACAGACAACCTCATGATCGCTAAAGTCCCTCTTTCAAAACCGGACATAGAAAGTAACACAATAAATTCTCTTCGATGTAGTTCAAATTAGAAAAACGTCCGAAAATCCGATGTTTCTTGGAAAAAAAATCCCTCCCGCACTTGTCCAGGTTAACAAGGTACCAAATTTCGCAAGATCGCAAAAGGCTTTTGGAACCCCCTTTTGGGGCGCGGTGTAACTTTTTGCGACAGTCTAAATCGGAACAATCGTTAGAGCGCACCCTGGGGGTGTGCGAGAGAGCAGCATACTCTCTAGTTACAGCAATCAGCTTTAAAGAAATAAAAAATATTGGAATCTACAAAGGTTTCCATAATCGTTTTTACGTAATTTCGCATTCGTCGATATAAACAAACGGTTGATTTCAATTAATAGCGATTGCGGGTGTGGGTATCATTAAGCAGGAGGCATCTACCGATCGGAGAGCAATTAGGGTTGTTCATAGCATTCCAGTCTGGATTAGCCTCTCTGATCTCAACCGGTGATACCCAACCCTCCGTTAAGCCCCGATCAAACCTTAACATTATATCAGATCCGACTCATATCACTACACTGGTGAAATAGACTGATTGGATTCGAATATACGTTCGCATCGCCGCTTTCGAAACAATCTAACCGATTCTGTGACGCTTCGCTGGTTAATAACGAAATTGCAAGTCCGCCGAGAAATATTCGTTTTACACTCAAACCCCTATGAATGTAATATTACAGAGATTCCTTCACTCGCAGTCATCATTCTTTTCCTTCAGGAGTACCAAGTACGAGTACCTACATCCTAGTTCGTCCCGATAAAATTGGAACCCTAAATTAGAAGTGGAGAAAAAAAGAGTACTCTCCCCTAAAAAAAAAGTACTCAAACCCAGGCTCATATAAATATTTGTCTTCCTCAATCATGCTAATCTACCTGATCCAGGTGGACGAGTCTCCCATATTACCGGACGCCGGAAACTGTTGTTCTTAAGATCTTCAGGTGAGCATCTAAAGCCGTTATTTAGGGGTTAATGAGGGAGACCTTTTTGCCCAAAAATGGTGATGGGCTTCTTCTAGATCCGTGGACGATAGATATTTTTTTTTAAAAGCTTGGATTCTACACTAGAAACGCTATAGTAAATTGAAGGAAAAACTAATAAAAGAACTACTTTTCTAAAGGATAAAAAAAAAAAATGATTACGACCGTTTCAGGTTGTTGAAAAAGGGATCTTTTATAACCATTAGTTTTCATTTAGGTCTATAGGGAGGCAAGAGGGCCTCGGATGGGTTCTTTTGATATGAAAATGGCCGCACAATATTTAATATCAGCCGACAATATAAGGTAATTACGAAAGGGCCGGCTATGTATAAAGGCGGGGGTGGTTGGAGGTGGAGGGCAAGCGGGGTGGACGGAGAAGAGGGAGAAAGCGCTCTTATTAGGTAAAGAGAGCTCCTTGCGGCTGATGGGGAGGCATTTTTAAACGTTGGAGTATATTGAATATTTATTTGTCGAGTTGCTTGATGATTGGCTTGGTCGGACCTCGTTGCTAGGGAACCGAAGCATGCGCTATCTTCTCACATTCTATTGGCGTCATCCTCAAGCCCCTATTTTTATTTTCCTTCTCTCGCTTTTTCCTTTCTCTTTCTCATTCACCTTTCGTCTTTCTCTTCCACCAGACCTTCTCTCGAGCGCAGGGTGGACGATTCTTCTCCGGAAACAACTCTTCCATCATTAACTTAATGGGTCGATCAATTGAAATCATTTATTCAGAGTCTTTTTTCCTCTCTAAAAATGTACGATCCAAAAAAAATCGCCCTAATCTCTGACAGCTGGAAAAAGCGACGAATTATTCCACCTGCCCTTAATGAAAGAAAATGGAGACGGACTCACTTTTTCAAAGAACTCCGTAACTTAAAATGATCTCTTTTATACCTAAAGTTTTTATTTGTCCCGAATCAAACCAAGCTCTATCTCCGCCAGTTTTCTCTGGTTTCTCCCAGTTATGCCTAGTTCGGTCGCTTGGCAAAAAAACCGCTTTTCCATCTAGTTTGTTGGGCGCTTTCCGCGTTTTCCTCCTCAAAGATATCCTTTAGGGGATGAACCGTGGCCTTCCTTTAAATTTAAACTTCGCCAACCCTCCTCCCAGGAAGTATATAGGAGGGGAAAGTATAACAGAGAGGACGTAAACGTAGGGGACGTAAAACGGAGGGGAAGTATAACAGAGGGGGAAGTATAACGGAGTGGGAAGTATAAGGGAACGAAAGAATAAAGGAGGGGAAGAATAAGTAAGAGGGAATTTGTATTTTTTTTTTCGAAAAATTTTCAAAGTTTTTTTGTTTTGAAAAATTTTTTAAGTTTTTTTCCAAAAATTTTTCGTTTTTTAAAAATTTTATAAGTTTTTTTTTCCAAAATTGTGTCAAGGTAGAAATAATGGGCTTTTTGGCCTAGGTATGTGCCTATCGTAATGGGTAGAAGTATGAAATTTCTCCCTACTAAAAAAAATAATAATTAAATAGTGGCAATTTTTTTACACCAAAAATTCTTAAAAAATATAAGGAGTATTGGTGAAAATCGGATAAACGGTTCGGCCGCAACGAATTTTTTAAAATTCAAACAGACATATCCCCATTTTTTCGAAATTCAAAAATCGCCCTCGTTACATTCTTCTTCACCGGCTAAAGAAATTTGTGTCAAAATTTGGTGAAAATCGGATGAAAACTGTGGCCGTAAAGTATTCCGGAAAAAAATGCAACGGACGGACGGACGGCCGGCCGGCACCACAGACAAAGTTGAGATTGGTATATAGATCCATATTCGAATTTATCCTACTGGGTCTGGAAGACCCTTCCCCAAAAACCCGACGTGAGGGTATCACAATAACTTCTTTAAGGAAGTTAAAAAGAATCATTATAATTTTTGCATAATATGAATTACAGGAGTTAACATTGATAATTAGGAAGTTAAGCTGTCAGGATTTAAATACACCAATTAGACTCCCGTGCGGTTTTGAATACAAGGCCGGTTAACTCGAGGCATGTGTGGAGGGTAAAACGGAAAAGGGGTGAGGTTTAGGATCCCCCCTTCCCCATTTCACGTACAAACATATCCCTGGATTACGAATCTGGCATTGTTGCCTCACAAGGGTTACAGAGATTTATTAATTCTAACATTCGTTATAATAGGATTTTTGGAAAAAAAATTTCTCTTTGTCTTCGCCAGGGCCTTTCAAAAAGACTTTTCGATTCAATTCTAGGTGGTGGAAAAAATTGAAAAAACTTGGGAAAGTGAAAAAAGAAAATAACAATTACGCATTAATAACCTAATATTTTGACAAGATGAATTATGACCTTCTTGACTCATGAGCAAAACTTGAGCGCTTTGAAGTCGGTATTAGTCTCCTCTGTTTCAATTTGGGTTGGAACTAATTAACAAATTCCAGGCGGTGATTTTATACTCAAATAAGTAAAGACTAAGAAGAGAGGGTCAATTCAAAGTTAAACGCTTTCACCGATTCTGCCGATTCCGAGTAAATCCGAGTTCCTTTTCTAATTTAGACCCGAGAGGCTCCGACCCTCCCGCCCGATTCTTTCAGAGGGTAAAACTCTCCAAACTTGTCAACTTCCTTTATCCACACTCCAGAGGATAGTTTTATTAAAATTTAAACAAAAATCCTTCCCCTTCATCCACGACAAATGAGTTTTAATTAAGACTGCTCTTGATTAAAAGAAATTCTTGAATTAGGTACACAAACGAATTCTCATAACTACAGATCAAAGCATTATTTCCCACTGGCATTCCTGGAATTTTTCTCCAACCGCTTTTATAGGAATTATTCAATTATATTTTAAATCAAATATTGTTATTCTGCTCACTCCTTCTTCCGGATGAGAAACACCCTTTTCACCGAATATGCTGCCGGAGAACCCTTTGTCGGAAAGGAAGCACCACTTTTATGGTTATTGGCACCCATTTTGTTAGCTTCATCCTATACCGTTTATTGGCCCAAAACCCCTTTTTATCAGAATTTTAGGAGTTTTCTCTGGTTTTTTGTTGGAGAAACAACCCTTTTTCCGAAATCGGACGTTTTACTCGATTTTAACTTCCTCAAGGAAAAGTCTCCATGTTCGTATGCTAGAGGGGTCCTCCGTACAGAGCATGAGGTTGTCCGCGCAATTTTATCCGATTTGCACCAATTTTCTTTTCAAAATTTGTCTTTCTCATTTGTCGAAAATGTAGAGAGATTTTTTTTTCGAGGTATTAAGGCAGAAAAAATGAAAGTCTTCTCCCAGCCAGACCTTACGAAACGGACAGTATAATTTGGGTAGAACCTTTGGCCCACCTATAATTGGGTCACAAACAATTTGACTTTTTTTCAATTCAATTAAGGTTGTGGAAGGTAATTTTAAAAATGCAAAAGAGAATGCGAAGAAATGAAGAAAGAGGGAGAGAAAAAAAAAGGGGACCCTTATCTTCGCAAAAGCTAATTGAATTGTATTTGATCCTTTCTCTCTTTTCCTAAAGTTTGTTGTTTCTTCACAATGTAAAATTAGATCTCCGGTACTGGTGAATGAGGACGGGGGGGATCGTAGAAGGGTGGGGAAGGTTAGAAAGTTATTGGCCTCTGGGCTGTATCAAAGTGAAGTCATTTTAATTTTCCCTCCTTGGAGATATAAGAAAAGAGAGGAAGATCCGGCGCGGGGTGGATAAGGCAGATGTTTTTTCCCCTCGATATATATGAAGCAATAAAGGAATGCCGAGAGTGTACGAGGGTAAGGCAGTTAATGAAAAGAGGGGGATGATGGACGGACGAAATCACCTTAGCGACAAAATCGATTTCCGTCCTCCTTTTGCGGTCACGCTTTATCTCCTTTTTTTCGGTCCTCCCTACACTTCATTACATTACCTATTTTTTCTATTATTAAAACCACCCTAAAATTAATATCTGTCTAGTTAATGAATATCATTTATCAATCTCAAAAAGGAAACCGCAATTCTGCCAATAGTTGGCACTTTTTATTCACTAACGGGCGTTAAACCCCGGCAATCTTAATATAAGATACGTTTTTGAGGTCTGGTAGCCGCGCGTGTTAAGGCGTTACTCCCAAACACTGCGATACGGCGCGGTGTCGTTTACGGGGTCAGGGTTCAAAGCGGGCGGCCCCCTAATTGACGGGTGTATTACAGTTCCGCTCAAATCCCCAAAAAATATTACAGTTCCGCGCGAGCCCGTTTCCCCCTATACAGTATTACAGTTCCGCGCGAATTCATATGACAGTTGCGCGCAAAGGAAATGACGAGTATTAGTCCAGTCAAATTAGATTTTTTTTACTAAGGGGGCTATCGACTTAATTCAAGGAAAGCTGGAAACCTATTAAATACCTTCAAACGGCCCTAAATGAGTGTTATCTGAGTTTGTACAGCTAAAATAGCTTGAAATTTTCAGACATTTTCAGTTTTTTGCAAATATCTAGAAAACACTCAACCCTACCACTCTATAGTTAATTAAAGAAGATTGAATTCTCGTCGATTGATATAAGTTTAAGAAAGATCCTAGTAAGTGCGATTATGGTAAATTTTTTAGATTTTAGTCCGGTAGTCCAAATGTTACAGCCGTTCAAAAAACACCCTTTTTTGGCCACTTTTCCAACAACTCGCAACACTTATTTCGGACAACTTGCAACATTAAGGTTGATGGGATCAATTTTAATGAATAAAAACAAATGAACGACAAATAATTTATAATTTTGGGAGAAAAAAAAATACAAAACTTTTTAAAATGACGTAGTCTCTTCGCGCGGAACTGTAATACACCTAATTGACACTGTTTGCCGATTTCTTTCACCCCCGGCATTCTCTTCTAAATCCTTGTAAAAGGAATACGACTAAACTATTCATCCCATTTTCTATCTAACGTGTTTTTGGAAACCTAAAAAACCTAAAAAATGGCTAGCGGAGTTTTTTTTTTTTTTTTTTTTTTTTTTTTTTTTTTCGAAAAAATGTTTTAGTGAAAAAGTAAGTTTCCCATTTTCCAAAGACATTCCCAAAATAACGAGAACGAGCTTAGTAAAAAAATTTCGGACGATTTTTATTGCTCAATTATTGTTGATTTACTGTTGTCGTGATTTGATAACGCGCAGTACACATGGGAGCTCCGGACCTCACTATTGGTCAATTATAGATAGTAATTTTAGGGGCGAAATCTTCGATCTTGTTTTTGAAGCAATGTCTGGAGCTGGCGCCAACGGGAACTTACTCAGAAGAGAGGAAAGAAATTATAAGGTAGAAATAATGAAAGTGTTCGCACAGCCAAGGCACACGACACGGGCATGAGCACCCCACATTTCTCCCTGCTGTCGAAAAGAGAAACTTTTTTTCACCAATAAATTCTATTTAATATAAGAGTGTTTGATGAAGGTAGCGAATTAAACAAAACTTGAGACAGACAGTTCTCGCCATCTTTTTAGACTTTCGACTTTAGAAAAGATAACCACGAAATCTGAGAAATTGGGTAAAAATGGGATATAACTGAGGCAGTAAAGTGCTCCGGAAAAAACTGGTGACTGATAGCCCCCGGTCCGCACCACAGACGGCCTAGTAAAGATCAGTTTTCACATCAGAATCAGTTTTCCGCAATACATTTCCGAATAGCCCCCTCGGGTGTCGGCAAACTTCAATTTTTGTAAACTGGAGAGTTTTGCTATCGGGGTGCCGAGAGCTTTTGGTGTTGAGTTGATACGGACATTTACGTCTAGCGGAGTAGGCGAGCCTGCAATTCCTAACGGTCGTGAAGGTTTTAGTATGTGTTCTTCTTACCCCTATTAAATTAAAAAGAATTAAATAAAATGAAATTACAGTTTTTTAATTAGTTTTCTCCAACTATGAAGCCTCAGAGTCAGTCTTAGACTTTTGAGAGAAAATTAACAGAAGAAAAAAAATTTTTTTCCACAAATGAATTATATTCGGTATAAGGAGCATTTGGAGAAGATCGGACCAATAGCGCCGCGGCTGCGGCTGTAGAAAATTTAACAAACTTCAAACAGACAGATCTTCGCATTTTTGCTAGTTTTGAAAATAGCTCTGTTTAGAAAATAGATTCTGTGAAAATTTCGGCCTTAATCCTGCCAGGAAAATATGCGACGGACGGCAACACGACATCCTCATGATCGCTAAACAGTTTCCCTCTACGGAGTCTGGAAGTCCCTTTTCGTCATATGGCGGGTGTCACAGCAACTTTGAGGAAGTTAATAAATAAAAAAAAAACCTTCTCTGTTGCTCCTCGAGCTTCCTAAAGGGGGATCAGTTTTGTTTAAAATATTTATAAAATGGTATTTTTTCAGCAATATTACTGAGGCAGTTTCCTCATTCCTCCTTTTATTATAAGTTTGTGATGTCCACTGGGGGTTAATCTTAAAATTGTTTTCTTATAAAAAAAGTGGAGTGAACTATCAAAGTCAAAGGTAAAAATAGTTTGAATCTACCTTTTTTTTCACCCTTTCAATCCCTTTAATTGTTTTCCCGCCGTGAAAAGAGTGGATCTGTGGAGTGGGAAGTGACCGTGAGGGCAGTATTTATCTGGCCAGGATCGGGGTCTGTAATTAAAAAAGACAAATTGGCAAAGGGTACAACAAAGTGGAGAATTATGAGGAATAATATTGGGTCGGATAGCGGGGAGGGTTTGCGCCCTGTGGGGAAATAAGGTAAAAATTGTGTGTTTAAGGCGGTTGTTAAGGTATGTAATGATTAGGTGGATTGCCACGCCCTTTTCATCCCTCCTACGCCAGTTTGGCTCCTCCTACATCTCCATTTTGTACTATTTAACGTCCCCCCACCCACGTTCACGACCACCACCCGTTCCACCCACCCCCCCAGCACCTTCAACATCATCACTTGCTAAAGATTCCTTCCACGGATTTACACAGATTGAACATTTTTCCGCTTTTACCCCCAAACCCCTTTTCACCCCCACCGTGACCCGGCCCTATTCTCGCTAATTTCCTCTCTTAAAACTCATGTTTATTCACCAAATCTACCAAGTCGACCGCTTTATATAATTACCCGACCTTTTTGAATATATTCCTCTTTCTCTCCTCCTTCCACCTACCCCGCAAAACACAATTCCACGGCCTCTTTTTCACCCACACTCGCGAGGTTTAATTTTCAAATTAATAATAATAAGCTCGGAATTCAACAGAAACATACGTAGGTAATTGAAACGGTTTTATGGAAATAGAAAATAATTTTAGCGGCGTGAAACCATAGCATTCAATTAAATTTGCAACCCATGGCTGTACAATTAAATAAATAATAATAAAAAATCATATCGTTGGAACTCCCCGAAAGCCAGCAAAATCGATATTTTTTATTTGAAATTCTGTTTAATCAGGTTGTATTTACCTATTAAAGATAATAATGAAAAAACTGTTGGTCGAGGCCACCCGACTTGAGTATGGAAAGGCCATACATTTGGCAACCCTGATTTATCATGCACCCTTAGCAGACTTAAAAATCCCATCTCCCACACGAAGAAACACCGTTTTCACCGATATTTGGTGTTTTTTTTCCACGGTGTTTTGCCAATAAGTACCCAAAATGATCTTTTTCATTATGTATGCCGTGAAACAATGGCCGGTCTTCAGAAACCCGACCTGGGAAGGAAGTGTTGAAGATTCCAAACTAAAAAGGGCATCAGTCGTTAAAACTACAAGTATATTGAAAAATTAGGTCTTAAAAAGTCAAAAATCGAGGTTTTCTGGGAGGAAAAACTTATTAAAAAATGGCTCCTTGATTGAGCTAGGACATCCGAAAGTCAGGCTTTACTATAAAAATTCGTAATTATTATCTTAAAAGAATTAAGGAAGGATATTTTATTTTCCTGCAGTTCATATTGGCCTCGAAGATGGAAGAGCATTCAGAAGAGAAGGGATGGTATTAGTGGGTGGAAAATGAACGGCGGCCGCGGCGGTTCGGCGACGGGGTGTCCGGGGGGTCGAGATGAGGGGTCGGGGTATTCGTTTCTCCTGTCTCAGTTGTGATGATGCTTCAGCCTGGACTAGTCGGGAGCGGAAACTCCTATTCGACACTTTCGCACGTCCTCACAAATCACAACAAGTCATTCACCATAGACGCTATACTCGGAATACGACATCATAACCAATCCGCAATTGATTACTCAACTAGTAACTCAGGTAAGGATCCCGACTAATTCACTCAAAATCAGTTCTCCCTATAGTGAATCCACATTTTCTTGGTATATGAACCTTGTGTTTATATAAAAATATTTATGTGGGATTCTCTATACTCTTCATTTTCAACATTTTTTCAACTACTCCCAAAAATAAGTTTATCTAATTTGTCATTCTCTAAACTTCTCAAGGTATGAGGGGGGAGTGTAATTAAATTATGGAAAACGTTTCCGGAAGTTCCAAACCGTCTAACCGGGATAACCTACCCTACAATCAATGGTGTCTAATTAGGTAGGCGACCGTCGTAATTTATTGGGCTTGAACATAATTTAATGTGAAAAGAATGAATATTCTTTTCTTTTGAAAGGATCGTAAGATTTTAAGAGCTGAAAGGGGGTTGAGTGAGGGCGACAAGCGTATTTTACATGTCGTAATTAGACTAAATGTGTAGAACGACACTACTTATATATCGCGAGATTCAGATTTGTTTTTTAATTCAATCGTATATCTTCAGAATCAGTTGACTACTCTAACTGCGAAAAAATTCTTGATATCAAAAGATTTCAAATTTTTCAGTTTTAACTTACTTATTCTATTTCATTTCCAATGGGCAGTCAAGGAGTTTTTAATTTTGTTTTCTTTGTTACCTTTGCAGTCATGAAATCTGTTTTCTGATTTTTTTTTAAAAAATTAATCTTACATATCTTACTGCCTGGCAGTGAGCAAAATTTTACGAGAAGGTTAGTGCTGCCGTAAAAAGTTTAAATTTTTTAATTGGATTAAAACTACCCTTTAATTAGTGGGGATGAAAAACTATTACGTTGCCCTACTTTGAAGAAAGTTGGGGAACTAGAGGTTGTATGTGGTGCCAACCGTTTTTTCCAGAGCGCTGTACGACCGCAATTTTAATCAGATTGTCACAATATTTTTGTCTTCCTTTCGTAGTTATCTTAAAAACGACGAGATCATTTTATTATTATTTTTTTTTAATTTAAATTAGTCTTTTGTCTTAAGTTTGAAGTTTAGTTAAGCAGTATGGGCGCGATCTTCACCATATACTCCTTACATTAAAATAAATAAGGTTTTCTGGAAAAAAAAAAAAAACAACTAATTTTCGAAAGCAGGGATTTGGGCAGTTTACCCCAATTTTGTGCTGCCTGGCTGGGGGAAGCCTTCATTTTTTTTTTTGATATTATTTTTTTTGCTTTGGCTTTGCAGTGTGCATTACTGCTTTAGCCACGAAGTTAATTTATACCATGATGCTATAAAAGAAATAATTTTATTCCTCAAGGAAGTTCCGTAGGAGCCAGCTGCAGACCAGTACTTTAAAAAAACAAAATGCCAAGCGGCTGTCGATTGACATTTTACCTTTATTCACTTCCTTTATTTTTTATTATTGGGATTATAAATTTTTTTTATTTGCTTTTCGATTTCATTTTGACTATCCATTTCTCTAGGATCCAAGAATTGAAAATAAGTTTAGTTTCTTGTTTTTGACGCCGTCCACCTTGGAGTCGTTTGATGAATAATTCGTTTGGCGATATTCGATTCAGTAACTCTCCCAGACATTGGGCTCAACTTCCACTGAAAAGGTTGCTCAGCCAATTAGTTGGGGACTCATTAGTTTGAAAGGATCCAGCTGATCCTCATTCTAAATGAAAGTTGAACGAATTTTCGATACATAAGTTGAAGATATCGATTTTTTTTAAAGAATTGTCGATGAACTCTGGAAAACCGTCGCAATCAGAACTTAGTTTATCGAA
Organism: Orius insidiosus; assembly: GCA_014119065.1. NCBI lineage: Eukaryota > Metazoa > Arthropoda > Insecta > Hemiptera > Anthocoridae > Orius > Orius insidiosus. The sequence continues at coordinate 7,103 of JACGAQ010000543.1, read as the reverse complement.
ATTCACGAGACGCGTTCTTTTATGTATTTCTAAATACGAACCCCTATTTTTGATTGCAGATTTGGATTCCAGGCCAAACCTAATCTTTTGATCCCAAGTTCTCGTGATTTTATTGCCAAAGAAGATGAATTTCTTTTTTTCAACTTAGCTTCCAAGACGCTTTATTTTTTCAACGAAAACAAAAAGTGAGTTCGTTTTTTTCTTTGCTGTTATTTTGATTTAAAAAATAAAATAACTTGGGCATTTTAGGCGAACGAGATTGTTTCGCGGATAAGGATCACCCGAGCAGTACTTATCTTTCACTTTTCGTTTTCAAGTTTCGAAAATAGCTCCCCCAAGTAGAATATTTTTGATACCTAAAAAAATTTCTTATCCTTAAGCACCTTTTGCAGTTGTTTCCCCACTGAAACTTAGATCGGTTTTTATGTGACATTAAAAGCGAAAAATATAAGATTTTTAAAGTGGTGTCACAATCATGTAGTAAAGATGAGTCGTCGGAATATTGAAGTTACATACCCACCTCGTATTTACAAAATTTTTTTACACGACAATTCTTATGTTTGTGAAGTATAAACAATATAGAATCCTGTGGTCATCAGTCGATGGGCATTTTTTAAGCTACTATATCCTCAACTGTCAAATTTTTTACAAAAAAATCTCGGTAAAAATACACTAAGACAACGCCTAATAATCCAGTTAAAAGGATTTGTAAGACAAAAAAAAAGTTTAAAAATAGGGTTTTTTCAGTTGAGTAGCGCCGTTGAAGCACCGGTTCCCGTTGGATCCCCAAAGTTAAGCAACGCGGGCTTGGGTTAGAATGATGTGACCGCTCCTCTTCTGATTGAAGTCCAGTAAATTCCATCATTAGGGCCATTATCAAGTTTGGCGAGGGCGGCAATATATGGAATTGGGGAAAAAACTGGCGGCTTAAAGCTTTTTTTCTCGGTACCTAACATAAAGAAATTTTATAGCTCGCTAAAATATTTAAATTTATTTTCGTCTAATCCTATTGGGCTTGTGGACCCAAAGGATTCGCTGTGTTGAACGATAGGTTTAGTCTAGAATACGAGAAAAAGGACGAATAAACGAAATGCACTTGGCATAAAATGAGCCTGAATATTTTATCGATTGATATTCTACACAGGCGCAAAAGGAAGAGTTCCAAAACTTGCAAAAATTGTATCAAAAATGATCGGATTTACTTTTGAAACAGCCTAGAAGTTTAAATAATTCATCTCCATTACATTCAGGTACGAAGAAAGACGTTGAAAATTAGAGAAGTTAGTGTAGTACCCACTTTCGGGAGAGAGGTCTTCCAGACCCAGAAGGGGAAAATTGAGGAGTTTCTAGAGGGGACTTCCTTGGTTCACCACATTAATTGGTTAACTGAATGTTATTACTCTCTGTTAGTAGGTGATAAGGAAAAATGTGAAAACGGGAGAAAAGCGAAATGTAAAAGAGTTCGAACCATTTTCACGCCGGAGCAGCTCGAAAGGTTAGAAGCGGAATTCGAAAGACAGCAGTACATGGTCGGACCCGAACGCCTTTATTTAGCCCACGCCCTTCAATTAACCGAAGCTCAGGTAAGAAATTAATTTGCCTCTAAATTAATCAAAAACTTTTTTCCAGGTAAAGTTTGGTTTCAAAATAGACGTATCAAATGGCGAAAACAACATTTAGAACTTCAACAGCAGCAGTTGGCGGCGTTGAAAAAACGACGAGACGTTTTAGAAACAAGTGAAGAAAGTGAAGACGAATCAGCAAAATCGACAGTTAACCACTGATAGTAAATGTGATAAGGCACGCCCTCCAGTGCCGTCAGTTTAAACTGATTATATTTTATAAGACGTTCTGCTTTGTCTACTGTATAAAAATTGTAAAAATAGCATTATTTATTTAATAAAAAAAGAAAATATAAAAGTGATCAGATCATATTTTTTGATGAAGAATATTGTAATAATAATTTGCTACAGTAGCGGGTAGTGCTTACCAGTGTGGAATTACAAGGTTACGTCATCGTTTTAGATGCCGGATGCTTCATTCTTCACCTACCGGTCGGTTTATGAAACTAACTTCATCAATCGATTCACGACCAAAATTTCCCTTTAGAAATTTTAAATCAAAATGGCCGAAGAATATTGCATCTAAAACGACGATAAGTATGTATATTAGTGGTCATTATTATTGTAAAGTATTCTTTATCGTACTCGTCAATCAGGAGCGAGGTTCGTACATATCTATACTATATTTTAAAAAGAATTTGTTCAAAGTCTTCGAAATCTTTTCTTTTTATTGCCAATCTGATTTATTTGTGCTCTCAAACTTTCCCTGAAGTCTGCATCTTAAAATTATAAACTATAAAAATATTTTCTTTGATAGTAATGTGAGTTTATGGGAAAAAGAATGGGTTTTCTTTTCCTCTCTGGCGAAATAATTTGTCACACTAGTAACCTGTGACCTCTAGCTTTCCCTTCCTTTTTTTTTCTCCTTACTCTTTACATTCTAATGTAATATACATGAAACGACAGTCTTAGCTTGCTTATTTACTTTGCTAAGCCAGAGGTCCCAGCATGCTCAAAATTTGCCTCTATCGGACCGTTTTTCTTTCCCACAAACGTACATTTCTCCCTCTCAAAAAGCCTCATGAAAACCGATTCTTCCTTATTTTGATCAAAATATTTAAGTTTTTTAAAATTATGATTTTTGTTTATCAAGTGATGATGTAAATAAATCTTTTGTTGATTGTAATTTACCTTATCGTAAATAAAAAGTTTAAATATACGATGTTAACTTTAAAATATGGACTTTAAATTTTTTTTTAAATAACATTTTATTGTTTTATTTTTATTAATATTTTTTTTAAATGTTTATGTAGATTATAGAGGCATGATGTATTTATTATATTAACGAAATTATGTACTCCTGCATAATGACAAATTATAATACGCCACAGAATACATAAAATATTATTACTTTTGTATCTTTCTTTAATTATTATGTCTCTGGAGTTCTTTTTTCCTTAAACCATTCGCGTACTTAAAAAGACTTCGAAAGATTTTTCAGGAGAAAAGCTGCAACTTCAGGGCTCGGGGAAGCAATATTTAGATTTCCTGGAACACTTTGTATAACATAATCTTATCGAAGGATTCCGAATATCTTAGCATAAGTTAGAAGATTGGAATGTTACTTAAAATAAACAAGTCCGGATGAAATTGATATCTATAAAAAAAATAATAATGCGGGACTAAACAAAAAAACATATGACTGATTTGGAGGGGGTCGCCGTTCAACAAAATATTCGACATCGAGGGCATTCTTCCTCTGACCACTGAACTCTTCGGACTTCCATCTCTTAAAATGTTGTGGGGTAAGATTTTTTTATTTAATATTTAAAATAATGAGTGAAATCGTCTCGTAACACGGTAAACAGGTCTACCCACTATCCGTCCAACTGTTCCCGCCTTTCGCGCCTACTCCTCGTCATAATAAGATGAAAAGTTTAGTTTCTTTATGAGATAAAAAATAGAAAATAAAATAAATGGTAGTTTTAGAAAATGAAATTTGGGCCAGCTGGATCGCGTAAACAAACTAGGAAGACCGAGAAAACTTTGATTTTTAAATTTTTGTTGTTGAAAAATCAAATTTGTAAAATTTAAGCCCGACGTAAGTCCCCATAGCGAGATGACCGCTTTTTTCGACAAAAGTTTAACTTCTTTTCTTAGGGAAGATTGAAAGTGCGGGGTTCTTCCTCCCATTTAGGAAACAATGTTCAAATTTTATCGAAAAAGAATTTTTTTAAATACGCAGGGCTTTACAAGTAATGAATTCACTTCTAATGAGGTTTCACATAATCCGATGGCCAGATTTGGTTTGCTTTCTCTTTCACGATGTTCCTATTTATAAATGGTAAAAGAGTCATTTTAAAACCTTTGCAAAAATGAAAGGATTTATAGAACTGAAGCTTGGAAAGAACGTAAATTGATTTTTAAATTAGAAGCTCCGACGTATCTCGTTTAAGCCCAAGGTCATCACTTGTGACTCTTGTTTAGATATGTACTTATAAACGGAGGTATCTAAAAAATATTTTAAATAATCGCTATCATCGAATTGTCCATTGGACATTTTAGTTTTGCGAAATATTAGGGTCCTTATTTCTGAATCCTTGGCTAGAGGGTCATTTTGACCCAAAGGGGTCTCTGAGACCCCGCTTGAAAATTATAGAGCAGCAATTCCCTAAATTTTTAGCAAGCAGGCTCCTTTTACCGGCCAAAATGAGGCGGACCCACATTGCGAGTTTTCTTTCTCCAATTTTTTATCAACCTTTTCCGCAGAACCTTCGAGGACCTCTGCATTATAAGATTAATTTGCTTTCCAGGTATTAAAGTCAGAAACCACGAGCCGTTTGGAATTGTTTGAGATACAAATTTATCGTCCATAGAATCGTCCTAACCAGATTTGACGATCCTCCATCATTGACTCCTAACGAGGAACCGCATGAGGAGCTTCCTTGAGTAATTATTATTTTTAAGGTTAATATTATGCAAAATGAAATTTTTAGAGAACCATCACGCGACTGTGACGCTAAGAAGATGCAGGTTGGCACCCGTATTTCCGATGCTTCTTGGACGAGAATAATACGCTAAAATACGTCAATCCTTCGATGACGATAAAACCCGGCGGAATCTTACACGTCACCTGTCAGGGATTCGGAACGGTCTTTATTTACGGTAATTTTATTGTTATAAAAATATTTTTTTAATGAATCTTTTCAGGCGATTTACAAGTGCCTAATGTGGATCCGAGGGATTTTCAGATATGGAGGCAAAGCTGTTCATCTCAAGGTATGGTCGTAAGTGCTGCGATCTCTTGAATTCAATTATAACTAATTTTCTTATATTTTTTCAGACTTTGACAACATGTTTATTGAGAGGGTTGTCCCAGAATTAAAAGACTGAACATCCAAGTTTTTTTACGTTAAAAAAAAAAAATGGAACAACTATTCCAGTTATTTTTTCCAGGGCCATTCCCTTCTAGTCTATAAGAAACCTTTGTAAAATAAATTTTCTGAAGAGTTATTCAAGTTTATACTGTTTTTCATTTTTTAAATTAAAATAAGAGTGTTCATGAAAAAGATCAATTTTTACTTCCTCATTTCCGTCATTAGCCGAGGGACTTTTCGGTACTTTTTCTTTCAATAGTAGGATCAAAAGTACTAGTTTGAAGAGCTTCCAACGAAACCTTCCTTAAAGAGAAGTGACAATATAGGAGGGGGAAGTATAAGAGGGGGAAGTATAAGTCAGGGGAAGCATAACGGAAGGGGGAGGTATAAGGGAGCGAAAGTAGACCGAAGGGGGATGTATAAGGGAGGAAAAGTAAAAGGAGGGGAAAGTATAAGGGAGGAGAAGTATAACGGGGGGAAAGTTTTTTTTTTATTCTTAATTTTCCGAGTTTTTTTCCAAAAAATTTATTAAGTTTTTTCTGTCAGAAAATTTTATTGGTTTTTTTCTTAAAAATTTTTTAAGTTCTTTTTTTTCGAAAGTGTCAAGGTAGAAATAATAGGCTCTGTGGCCCAGGGATGTGCCTTGTAATGGGTAGAAGCATGAAATTTCTCCCTACTAAAAAAAAAAATAATAATTAAAAAGTGGCAATTTCTTTAAACCAAAAATTCTTAACAAATATAAGGAGTCTTTGGTGAAAATCGGACCAACGGCTCGGCCGCAGTGAATTTTTTAAAATTCAAATAGACATATCTCCGCCTTTTTCGAAATTCAAAAATCGCCCTGGTTGCATTCTTCTTCACCGGCTAATTTTGTGTGAAAATTTGGTGAAAATCGGAAAAACTGTGGCTGTAAAGTGTTCCTGGAAAAAAATGCGGCCGGCAGGAACCACAGACAAAGTTGAGATCAGTATAGATCCATATTTCGAATTTACCCTCCGGGGTCTGTAAGACCTTCCCCAAAACCAGACGTGGAGGCATCACAATAACTTCTTTTAGGAAGTTAAAATATTGGATTGCCCTGCTTTGAGAAAGCTATCGTCAGAGCTAGCTCCCAGTACTTTTAAATGTTAAAGATCCTTTTTTGATGTGAAAATCTGGACAATGCTTTTAGATTCTGGCAACAGCGCAACTCACCAACCCCATTAGCAAAATTTGTCCAGCAGAGCCTTAGGGAACCATTTTCAAGGGAATCACAATATCAGAATTCTGAAATTAGATTCACGGTTATAATAAATTTTAACTTTCAAGTAATAATTTATTCGTACTGAGAGTTACATAGTTCTTCATTAAATGTTTTCTTTTTTTACAAATGCTTTTTATTTTTTAAATTATTATTATTAAACTACTAATATTTGTACAAACAAAAAAATAATCAATTATATTATTTATACCTATTATAATGGTGAAATATAACAGAAATATATTTAAAGTAGGTACTAAAAAAAATACATAATATAAATAGTCATATCACATAAAAAATCCATCGTGTTAAAAAATAACTGAAAAGAATAAATAAGCACAACTTACAGCTTTCAGGCTATTTAGTTCTGATTTTTTAATTGAAAAACAATTTTTTCATGATAATTGAGGTATATTTGCGAAAAAGGAATATTTACACTATTACTTTGTTGTTTTTGCCTAATAATAGAAAAGAAATGCCTATATGGTAACAAAATCTAACAAACTGTTGATTTAATACATGTTTGGTTCAAAATACAAACTTAAAACATAAGAAAAAAATTATTATAAATTAGTCTTATTAAGTTACAAAATGCTACAACGGCATTAAGAAATAAAAAATAATTCGACTTGAGACGCGTCCACGCTGTTTAAAAAAAACCCTCCCCCTCTGGGCTTTGTAAAAATAAAGAAAATGTCAAAAAGTGAAAAAACCTACTAAATCTTCTATTTACAAAAGGAAATTCTGCAGAAACGTACAAGTTATGCCAAAATTTAAAAAAAATGTGGTTGATAATGCAGCATTTTGTTTAAAAAGAATTTTTTTTTTAACTTTTACAAAGAATGTAACACCAGCACTTATTATTTAACATAAAAACACTAAAGTTTCTATTTAGAGCCAGGATTATGTCCGATGTGACACCTA